>PVKH010033242.1:0-12047 GCA_004027955.1 Chaetophractus vellerosus | reverse complement strand
CTTCAGCATTCATGCACTTGGTAGCTAGTGCCAGGGAATCTCACATGGAAGCCTAGAAGCCAGCCCTCACTGGATCACCCTACTGGGTCAGATGTAATCTGGCCTTCCAGCCTTTCATGTCTCTCACACATGCATGATGCTGCTCAGAATGTTTGATAACTGGATGATTGTTTCACTTATATTCCACTGGCTTAAAAATTTTAATAAAGAAGAGATGTTGGAACTGACAGTTTAATAAATTATAAAATGCTTCCCCACCCGTTTCCTACTTTAATTGCCTTGCCGTGCCGGCTATTCCCTCCACTCCATCTGTTGACATGGGAATTTTAGTGTTTGGAGCATGTGGATGCCAGTGTTGGTCTGGAAAACACCACGTTAGCTGTCACTACAAAGCACTTGGCATGGGAAGGTTCATTTCTACAGATATTGGCTAAGGGCTGGGCGTGTCTAAGGTAAGGAAAAAGCTGTGGTCTCCACGTACAAGAAACCTAAAATTGAGCTGTGTTATGCCATCTTTCTTTTACTCCTGAGAGGAAGGGAAAATAATTAAAATTATTGGGTGCCTTTTAAGTGCTGGCCTTTGGTGTGTGTGACTCATTCAGCCCTTGCAGCAGCATTGAGGTGGGTATTAGTCTCACCCCTACTTTATGACGAGGCACAGTTCTCTGTCTCAGGTCAGACGGCTGTTATGTGCAGAGACAGATTTAACCCCACAGCCCATGAGCTTCCCACTTTCCAGTGAAGGATTTGCCTTCATAAGATGTCAGATGTCTTCTGTTTGAACACTGCCCTGCCTTTTTGCAGCTGTGAGATCTTGGGGGAAAAAAAGTCTTAATCTCTCTGAACCACCATTGATTTATCCATAAAACAAGGATAATTGTATTCACCTCAGAAGGTTTTTGTGAGTATATCAGTGAATTGTGAATCAAAGTTCCTTGCACATGGTGGCCAGGAGCCAAATTTCGTTAGTTTCCTTTCTTTCGTGAACCAGGATTATAGCAGGAGAATCTGTGATTTTAAGTTTTAGAGCCCTAAGCCAGCATGGCAAAGAGTTGTTTTGTTTTGTTTTTTAAATTTTAATTTTTCACTCTCAACCTCACAGCCATCAGAAAAACCCATGTTATATGTTTAGGTGTAGGGATTAGGAGAGGGTTTCTTTCTTGGGCATTGAGGGTTTTGTTTGCAGAGAACCTGGGTGTCGGGTCTGGGAAGAGAGACATTCTCAAGCACCCTGGTCCATCCCACCCAATTCAGGTAGCAACAGGAGGGGAAAGAGGCAGTTATTTATAGAAGGCCCATAAATGGAGTCCTAAAATGCCGTGGGCTTGATTGTGTGTATCCTTTGGAGCTGAAATGAATGGATATTTCCCTTTGAAGGATCAACTCCAGGGGTAATAGCCAAAAGAATAAAGAAACCTCACTCTTCTTTTTGTGAGGAGTCATATTTATTTTTTTCAATCCTTGATGAAAACTGATTTGCCTTCCTGGAAACTAAATATTAAAACTTTGATGAGCTGTCAAGAGAGAAAAGAAGACAACAGCCTCCTTCCAGTCTTGAAAATAACCCATGGGATGACAGTACTGCTAGTTTGCTACAAAATGGCCATTGTAGGCATCTGTGCAAGGCAAACTACCAACCTGGGGAGAAGAAAAGGCTGATTTTAATTATTGAACTTTATTAGCTTGTTCTCTGAAGTTCTTTTAGAGTGCATTGTGGAGGCCATATTTGGGGCAGATTCTTCGCCAGCCTGGTTGACTGTGGTTCATTAAAATCATGGAAATACAAATGATTGCTGGACCTTCACTCTTTCTTTTCCTCTTATCTGCCTTGTTTCGAACCAAATCTTTTCTGATATCTAGGATCACCCAGAGACCTCGTTAGACTAATTAGATTTCCTCTCTGCCCCTTGGTTGCTTCTCTCCCAACTCCGTCTTCCTATAACACAATCTATTCCACACCAGAGACCCGTCACCGGCAAGTTTATGAGGGCTCTGCAAGGGCGCTAGCAGTATGTTCACACGGTCATTTGTGTTTGGAAATTTTTAAAAGCAAGATGTTTTCAATGCAACTGCACAGGAGTGCCGTTTTCACTTACCACACTTGGCCTCGTCTTGGGTGACTTCTGAATGATAGGCATTTGGGGATCTGCCTCGGAGGAAGCTGAATTGTGGATACATGTCGTTAGTGGAATACTTTTATGCTGTCTGCAGCAGTCCCTTTCATAGCTGTCTGGGACTACTCCTACCACCCACTGGCTGACTCACCCAGCCTGGACTGTGAGTGAAGGTGAAGGTCAGAGTTCCAGTGGATGTGACTCAGTCCTACAGCAGGCATCCCTGGAAGTACAGGGGTAGTGGAGAAGAAGCAGGGTTTGAACTAAGGTTTGAGAAGCTCAACTCTAGAAAAATCTTACCCTTTGGCAGACATAAGATTGTGAGCTGAGGATTGGTGCCTAGCCAAATATATTCTCTCCCATCTGGAATATGCTCAACACAGAGTATATGAGTCAAACTTGTTGTACATTTTTTTTTTTCATGAGAAGAGCATGGAATTGATTTTTATCAGAATTCCTGTGTTTGGAGAGCACAAATCTGTATGTGGTACTACAAACTGCAAGAATGCTTGTGTGAGGAGATGCATCCCATTCTGGATCATGTCTTATTGTGTCTGTTACATCTCGTTAGGACAAAGCCTCATAGTTTCCGAAGACAGGATGTGCGAAATTGCTGCGGAGGTAAGAAAAACCCCAAGAAACAGGTGTTATAGGGACAAAACTCACACATGTTCATCAATAAGTCACTATATATATATTTCAATTATCCAATTATGTAGCTCAATGCAATGTAGTAGTGTTTGAGTCCCTCAATGTATTCCTTAATTTCAAGTGAATATTGTATGATTTTCCAGAATTATTGTTCACACCAAAATTCAGATATGACAGGAAGGAAATATTCCTTTTGAAAACCAAAAATGTAAACTGAGAGAAAAACATTTGTGACTTGAAAAATTTGTTGTGATTTCTTCACTCATCCTCAACCTCATCCTCAACAAATATTCAGGGGTTTTTTTGTTTTTTTTTTAAGAGGTACCAGGGATTGAACCCAGGACCTCGTGCATGGGAAGTAGGCGCTCAACCAGTGAGCCACATCTGCTCCCCAAACATTCAGTTTTGTATCTAATTTTATATCTTTTTTTCCTTAAATAGGGACACAAAATTTACATAAGCTTGAGGCCCCATAAAACCTAGATCTTCCTGCTTTATATCTTTGTTCTCCTATGTGGACCTAATCAGTAGCCTCTGAGAGTACAAGTGTAGAGGGGAAGCAGCAGACAAGAATGGAAGGAGAATGGGTTTCTGGTCTGATAAACCTGGACTCTGCCTCATGTGTCCTGCTGAGCTGTGTGGCTTCAGCTCATTTCTTAGCCTCTCTGAACTTCATTTCCTTTGGCTATAAAGCTTGGATGATCATACTCCATAGGATGGCGGTGAGACTTGAGTAGCTGCTTAGCCTACTGTTTTGGTGTCTGGACAAGGCCAAGCTTGCCTGATGACTGCTTAGTAAATGTTCTTTCCCTTTTTCCTTTGAACTCTCTCTGATGGTTTGCCGGTTTCTCTTTAGACAGAGGCCCAACTGAGGACGTTATTTTGTCTTTTCAGAATGAACTTCGATATACGGGTATTAGGGTGAGGCTTGGGGTTTCCCCTGCGATTTTTGTCTTTAATAAACCCTAGACAAAATGAATCACCGTGGTATTTTCTCTGGGTATAAAGCAAAGATTGAAGTGCTCTCTTCGGCTGGGTAGATTATAGGGCCAGAAGTGTTTCCATTCAATGTGTCTGCAATTACACACACACACACACACACAGGCACAAACATGCACTAACCTACATGGCCCAAGGATTAGATTACTTGGAATCTGCAGTTTGTCTATACTGTCTCATCAATCAATCAAAACATATTTATGAGCAGCACAGCCCAGGGCCAGCTGCTGTATTCCCATGTGATGTTGGAAGCTGGGAACTAGGGTTTGCCATTTATGGGGTACCCTGGAACAGCCCAAACTTTCAGATGCTTGTGTCTGCCCTTGATGCAGAGATAGCCTCTGGGAGGTGGTGATGGGAGCTGGAAACACAGAGTTAGCTAAATAATGACTTGTTTTCAGAGTGTGACAGTCCTCACGACAGGTGGGGCTACCACCTCTGATGATAGCCTAGGAACTCTTTTCTTGAGGACGGGATCCAAGATGACTTTATTTTTTTTGTGTGTACGAGGGCTAGTGGGTGTTTGTAGCATTTATTGAGTTGATTTATAATCCACATACAGTAGGAATGAAAAGGAAGACTTAAAATTTTTTTTTAAAAAGGAGCTTTAGATTACATAAATCTAAGAGATTCCCATATGCCTCACCTCCTCCCCGTCCCACACTTTTCCACATCAACAACATCTTTCATTAGTGTGGTACATTTGTTTCAGTTGATGAACACATATTGAAGCATTGCTGCTAACCATGGACTATAGTTTATATTATAGGACAATGGATAATGGCCTGTATCTGTCATTGTAATGTCATGCAGGACAATTCCAATGTCCCCCAAATGCCCCCATGTTACACCTGTTCTTCCAAAAGGAAGACTTTTAACGTGCCCAAAAGGGCTTTTGTGTTTGAAAGCAAATCATGGCTTTTGATAAATAAGCATGATACTTTTGTCTCTTGCCCTGTCATCTTGGAGGAAGAAGAATGCTTTAGAAATGGGGAATCATAAAAGAGTCTACTTCACACACTTTTCCCATAAGCTAGTCCTTCTCTATGTGAAAGAAATCAAAAGTGAGCAAATCCAGGGAAGTCTGAGAAATTAGCACACTTGTCAAAACAAAATCCACAAGGGGGCGAGTGGGTGTAGCTCAGTGGTTGAGCACCTGCTTCGCCTGTACGAAGTTCTGGGTTCCATCCCTGTATCTCCTAAAAACAAACAAACAAACAAACAAACAACTGTAAGGAGATGGTCAGCTGAATGGAGAGCGGGTCTCTACGCTCTGCACAGGGTCAGAAAGAAAACCCGTTCTGAGACTCCATCTTCCCCTGTTGCCAGCACACCCTACTGATTTCTGATGAAGAGAGATTGTCAGTTAACTTAAAAAGCATCTTTTAATACCTGTGTACCTATGGCTTATCCATATTTTACTTTGAGCCATCTTAATTTTCTTGCTTTCTAAACTGCTACATTAAATTAAATAAACTCACCCAGGTGTTGTCAAAGGGATCCATCTAATGTGATTAACGGTTCGGTGTCTGGACAAGGTCAAGTCTCTTTGGCCAACATATACACACACATACGTACTTTCACTCACTTTTCTTTGTTTAAATATACTTATTAATGCCTACTGTGTGCCAGGCAGGGGCCTGAGCACCGAGGATCCTGTCCCTCTGGGAGATCTACAGTGTTGAATAGATGAACACAGAGGGTCTGCCTTGTATTTGGGTATCTCAGGAGACTTAGGGATTGTTCTAGGTTTCCAGATGTTTCCAGAGGTGGCAGGACTTGCTGCTTCCTACACGTGCTGTCCCAAAGGACAAGACATTTACAAATGTACCATTCGTTGTCTTCTTTTTTTTTTAATTAAAAAATTTTTTTAAAAATTTATTTACTTCTCCTCCCCCCTCCCATTGTTAGCACTCGCTGTCTGCCTTTCTTTTTTTAGGAGGTGCCGGGAACTGAACCAGGGGCCTCCCATGTGGGAGGGAGACGCCTAATTGCTTGAGCCACCTCAGCTCCCTATTGTCTTCTGGATCACTTAAACCTTGGTCAATTACTTGATCACAGATAGCAATGGAAAAAGTTTAAGAGGCCAATAATCTCTTAAGTAGATGTATTTTAAGTGCCAACTCTCAGAAATATTTAGTAAAAATGAGTTGATAATTTTGAGGTCTTGAAAAATAACTGCCTTTATTTGCAACCATTTTGCTCTGAACAGAGATAATAGGGTTATATGTTTTAATTCTGGCTGGAAAATAGATTGTACTACCCTTGTCAGCTTTGTAGTTCTTGGATATTTGGAATCATTGAGATTTACTGTTTGTATGCTCTAGAACATTAGTTATTTCAGACTGGACTGTGGCTGGTTGAATAAAAAGTCCTGCTGTTCATCCATTCTTCTCCAACCAGCAGGTGTCATTATGGAAATATGAAAATGCTGTAAAATCTAAAGTTGTAGAAACTGGCTGTGAGAAAGAGAAGTGGCACACTGAACATTAAAACACAACAAAAAAGTGGTGAAATCATTTGATGCTAACCACGGATGGCATGGTTAATGACCAATTTGGCCATGTTCTATAATACAAAGTGACTGACACAGGATTTCAAGGCACACACTTAATTTTAATTAGATTAAGTTAATATTTACAGTGACCTACTCTAGGCTCCTACAAAAGAAAAGGAAGACATGATTTTTATCCTTGAGTAGCTGATATGATATCTGGGGAGCAAAGGAAACATACACGGAATAACCAGTGAACAGAGAATCAGTCCTTTTTTTTCCTTTTTTTAGGAGGTACTGGGAATTGAACCTGGGACCTTGCGTATGGGTAGGAGTCGTTCAACCGCTGAGCTACACCTGGCCCCATGAATCTGGCCTTTTTTACATACCAGATGGAAGTGCATGGCTAGTAAAAGTTATAGGACTTCTACCTGGAGGATCTGGGAATCAGTGTCAATGATGGGCTAATCCTAGAGTGATCTTTACATAGTCAAGCAGAGAGAAGCTTCACAATCATTTGGTAACTCGATAGCTCGAACTTTCCTTTCTTGCTAACTGCCATCACCTCTTTCCCTCCACACATCTACAGCAATAATTATAATACCTGCATTTATGTGGGTTACCAAAGGTTGTGACAATTGGATGGAATGGTTTGCTATACTCAACTGACCGATATGATCAAGGCTTTCTGAAAATTAAGGTAAACACCGCAGGTGGGCTGATCTATCAGGAGAGTTACACCAGGAGCTAAGACAGCAATATTAGTGACTCCAGACCAGGTCAGGGTCAAATGCTTCCTCCACCCCAATTTCCCCTCTAGACTGTGAGCTCTTCTAAGGCATGGGATATGGGGCATTCCTTTTTGTATTTCTGGCCCTCTAATTCTATGTCTGGATCTCAGTGAACTCTCAGTAATGACTGAATGAAAGGCATTAGCACCAAAGGATAGAGTATTTGCCTTCCTTCATGAACTGTGTTGTTAGAATGTATATTGATATTAGACTGAGCCACCTCAGGTTGATTAATTCAGAAAACTGGCTTGAAAACCCAGGGCTGAAAAGTTGATGGCATAGATCCTGAAGTTTTCTCTTTTGATTCCAAGGAAAGTTGTCTTAAAAATTATTTTGGCATTCTGTGTGATGCCAGGACTTTGTACACAGAGATACTAAGGACATTATAATCCATCTAAATTGAATTTGGCTTAATTTTAGGCAGAAAGATATATATACAGTTCTTTATTTCATTACCTTATTCAGTAACTTGTTTCAGTGGTAGTAATCAATCTTTTTCAATGAAGAAAGTTTGTTTACTGTACTTCTCTTAATTTTTTTCTATCTTCTTCTTTTTTTTCTTATTAATTTTTTCCAGCTTTTTTTCTCTTCTTTTTTCTTTATGAGAAAATGGGCTTACAGAACTCATAATAATTCTTTTTATTTGAGGGTCATTATTAACTCATTAGCAGCTGCATGGTGAACCTGATGTTCTCCACTTACCTTTAGTCGACTGAGCTACACTTGGTCCCTTTTTTGGCATCTCCACCTGCTTGCTGGACTTCCCCATTTTGATTTTCTTTTGAAACCTCCAACTCAACATGTCAAAAGGGAAATCAACATTTTTACCTGTAAACCACTTCCTCTATCTGGCCTTCCCTTTTCTCTTAAAGGTCCAGTCTTCCAGGCTAAAAACTTCGATGTTTTCTTTTCCTTAACCCTTTCCCCTATAGAATGAATCAACAACTCATCAGTACTTCTTGTATGATGCATTTTTTTTCAGTTGAGAAGTTGTGACTTTACAAAACAATCATGCATACCATACAGGGTTCCCATACCTTGCCCTACCACCAACACCTTACATTGTTGTGATGCATTTATTACAAATGATGAAAGAGCATCATGATAATATTACTGCTATCTACAGTCCATGGCTTATATTTCATGTATTATTCCCACAAACCATCCTATTATTAACACTATGTATTAGTATTGTACATTTGTTATAGTTCATGAGAGAATGTTCTCATATTTGTGCTGTTGACCACAGTCCATCTTTTACCTCAGGGTTCACTTTGTTATATGGTCCTCTGCCTTGTACACTCCATCCATAGTGTACCCTCAGTGGCTCTCAGTTTCATCACAGAGATACACTGTCATCAGCTCAGTCCATTTCAGAAGAAAAATCCCATACCCCTATATACCCCCCCATTATTGACCCTTAGCATTGATGTAGTACCATCTTTGCCATGTAAAAATATTACAATATTACTCTTAACTATAGGCTATATGTAACAGCTGTATTTTCCCATGTATGGCCATACTCTTAACACCTTTAATAGAGGAACATTCTTGTATTTTACTGTTAACCACAATCATCATCCAGCACTGAAATCACTGTTATACAGTCCCTAGATTATCCTCTAGCTTTCTTTCAATTGACATTAACCTCCTTAGACTACCCCATTATACTCACTATAATGTGTTACCATATGATACCTTTTATAGCAATTCTTTTCTTCCTTTCCATTCCCATTCCCATGCATAAGTTAGACCATGTGTGGATGAAATAACCTCATGGATCCATCCTGTTATCAGTTTCTCCTTTTGTAGCATATCCTACTTGTTTCAAGCAGATCAATCTTCCTGCACCCTACTTCAGCCATCCTACTTTACTGCTCAGAAGACTTCAATGAGTTCTTCCTTACAGATAGGATTAGGAGCAGCAATTCATAGCCCTCTCCTCTCTGACCTCTCACCTATGTGTAGGACCTTATTGTCCCCTATTAATCTTCAACAGTCATTCATGAAACAAATAGTCTTTGAGTGTCTGCTGTGTATTAGGCCCTGGGATAAATGCCGGGGATGTAACAGTGAACCAAATAGACTGGTTCCTTACTTCATGGAACTGACTTTGGAGTTCAATGATTCCTTTGTTCAAGTCCGAATGGCTTCCTCTTTCACCTTGGAAGCTTGCTACTTCACCCAATATGAATTCAGCAAAAACCAATTGGTGAATGACCGATTCTCCAAGAGCAAATTCTCCAATAATCATTTGACCAAATAACTTTGCTGAATAATTGAGACATTTTCTTTTGGAAAATTTAATTTTTGCCCTAGTGCCCCTGCAGTTCTTCTCCTGGGAATTTATTGGTCAAATGAATTTAATATCACCTCTGTCTGTGTTTCACATTCTAGTCTTTGAGCATTTCTAGAATATTCAACGTTTTCTATAGAATGGTTGAGGTTTTCTTTTCTTTTTTTTTTTTAAACCATTGTTATCTTAATTACTTTTGCCCTTTCTATGTCCCTGTCCTTACTTCTGCTTCTGCCCTTGCTTCTGCCTGCATCGGCCTCTGATGGTGCAATCACTGTGACAAATTATTCTAGATCTTGTCTAAAGTGTCAGACGATTATTCATCAAATTGGCCATTCATTGAATTAGTCATTAGAGGGCTGATCATTTGGCAAATTAGTTTTCAAAAAACTAAAAAAAAGTCTCCTGTTCCCTTGTAGTAAATCAAAGGGAAACCTTCTTCCTATTTTTGAGGTCTGCCCTCTCTTTTTGAACCATAATATTTTTAAAATAGCTCTATTGATTTGGTTTGTCTTTAGCAGCAGCCTTCTAATGCCTTGTACCAGGACCAATAATAGGTTAGTTAATCAAAAGAAGCTGGTTAAAGTTGGGGAATCACAGAAAATGATGCAGGCACATCTTTTAAAATAGAACACATCAATGTACATTTTATTAGCCAATCTTTTACTGTAGAGTCAAGTCATTTTATTTGAAAATGGGCCTGCTGATTATTCATATCAACTCTCTTACATAAACCACACTCATAATGAATCACCTGTGATTTCCAGTTTCAATTTCTTTAAATAGGAGCAAGATCTTAAAGACACTTGTTATACAATCCAAGTGCAGAATCACTGTGTATTTTTATTATTTTTCCATGTCACTAACAGTTGTCTTACTCCCTCCTACATCAAGAACAAATTTTCTTTGCCATTCACCTTAATCTATTCTCTAAAAGAATTCAATGAACCTTTTCAAAGAAATGCAACTCTTTTTGTGGTCATATTTCATCGGATCACATAATATTTTATTGAATTATGGAATTAAAATAATAAAACAAGGGGAACACCTCTACCAGTTGGACCTTGGTCAGCCTACCAGATGACCAGGGGAACAGACACTCACCTTGGGGCGCACCAAAGAATCTGTCCATATGTTTCCTGAGGTCAAAGGGAGCACTGGCTAAATGGTTAGTCGTTCAGTGGAAGTGCTTTATCTGTATTTGCTCTTCCTTGGAGACAAAGGCATGTGCTTGCTTATTGTCTTATAATGAAGTTGGAGCTGAGGTGGGATCTGTCAGAAATAGGACTGGGTAACTGCACAGATCCTTCAGGTCCAAAGGACAGGAAAAGGAAACATTTACACTGAATGCAAATTGACATTGCTGTGCCAAAGACCCAGCACCTGTGGGAATGGGGTATGGAGAGTGATAAGAATTGGGGTCTTATCTTAGCAACTTTAGCTCTGGGTAGGTGAGTTATTCCTCATGGACCACCTCTGCTAGGAACTCCAGTCCTCTCCCTAGGGTGTCACTCAGGGTGCAGTCTAGCTACAATTGACTCTGCTTTTAGCCTGTTGCAGTCCCCTTCCGAGGGAAGCCCCTTGGGGAGCTTCCTGCCCTTGCCCTTGACATAGGATGTGCTAGTGGCTTTCTGTCAGTGCCTTCTCTCCTTCCTTCAGTTTATGTGTGTGGGAAGGAATTGTGCTTGGATGCATGGGGATCAGGCCTGTGAGCCTCTGAAGTGCTTCTGCCAGAAATTCTTCAACATTTTTTTTTTTAGGTACCAGGGGCTGGGGGTTGAACCTGGGACCTCATATGTGGAAAGCTGGTGCTCAACCACGGAGCCACATCAGCTTCCCTGGGTTGGTATTTTCATTTGTTTTGCCCATTGTTTGTTTTAGTTTTTTTCAGGAGGCACTGGGAACCAAACCCAGGACCTCCCATGTGGGAGGCAGGTGCTCAACTGCTTGAGTCACATCTGCTCCCCTTCAACATTTTTGACAGAGGACACACCCTTCCTAGTTCCCGGTACTGAGGCAGACCTTTCCCTGTATTTATATTCCATTTGTCATATCCATGGCATTCCACATATAAGAGGTTCTAAACTTGTCATCATTTTACCCTAAAGCTCCCTTCCTCTTCACTGCAAACTCTGTATTTGAAGCTCGCAGACTGGTCTGTACAATATCTTCTTCCTCTCCTATAATCAGATGCCTAATGTAGTCTGGGTTAGCATTGGCCAATTAGCAGTCTTATATTTCTTAGTGTTCACACCATTAAAAGCTATTCTTCCTAATCAGACTCAAGGCAATGGAATAATAATTATGATAAGTTATTTTGTACTATGCTTTATCGTTTAAGTATGGTTTGTCACCTCATTTAATGAAATAAATAAACAGCCTGAGTGGGATGTCTTTGGAACAAAACATTAACTGAAGTGAGAAAGGAATTATTTTCTGCTTTGTTCTCCCCTTTCTTGGAGTACTGGTTTGAGTACCTTTGGATTATTCACTCTCTCAGGATCACCTCATGCAGGTATGGCTACATTAGGACATTAGCTTGTTGGTGTGCATTGTTACTATTTTTAAAACATATATATATCCCCCTGACATGGGACATGACTCCCAGGGATGAGCTTCCCTGGCACCAAGGGATTATTACCAAGTGTTAATCAGTGATGAATTCAGAAAAAGAACTTGATCAAAAAGGGGAAATATTAAAT
>PVKH010033241.1:0-12043 GCA_004027955.1 Chaetophractus vellerosus | reverse complement strand
GTGTGAAAGAGGCACAGAGAACATGATGACCTGCAGAGTGATCTTTAAAAAATCTGTCAAACACAACAGCACTCGGCTGCTCTTTAGACATGGTTGCCCTGTTTTAGCCTCAGGAGTATTTACCCACATTTTCCCAGGCTCAGATACTTTCTCCAGTGATTTCCTCTGTGAAACATGGAGGTAAAAATACACATATTTCAAAGACATGGAGAACCTATCTGCTCATTAGGAGAAGCACACCTGGAGATTCATTCAGTGTGGCAATTTGGGAGAACCAGAAGTTTCTTTACCATGACATTTTAACAGATGAAGTTCAAATAAAATTAACTGAATGAATGGCATCATCTATGGGTGAAAGAAAACCCTTCTGAGCAGCACATAGATGATCATCATGCCGCTTTGTGCTCCCTAAGAGCTCTTTTTATAGTTCCAGCTACTCTTTGTGGAATCTCAGTTTCTCTGATTATTAAAGGAGCAGCTCATCTCCCTTACTGCAGTAGAATGGAGAAATTATTTTGAAGTGACAATTGCTGTGTCATGGTCTTTCTCCTCTGTGACAAAGGAGATATAACTGGGTAAATATTATTATATTAACTGTGTGCAGTCCCCAGGAGGCAGTAAATAAAATCTGATTTTGTTGCCCTTTTCAAAGGGTACATGGCTGCTTCGATGTGTTCACTGACTGAAAGCACATCCCCAGAAGTGCCCATGGTCTTAGTCCTGTGAGAACTAATAATGCTGACTTCTCATTGTTATACCACAAGCCTCTTTGAAATTTGAATGTTGATGTTCCATCCTGAGCAAAATGTCCTCAGAGTCTATTCCAAGGGCAGGCAGTGAGCAAGAATTGTATGTTCCCACTGTGTCCATTCCTGGGCTTATACAGACGATTTAAACTCCTTCCTTTGGTGACCTAATCTACCAGTACCTCTGTGTGGTAGGTAAATGGGGCTATACCTCTCATATAGATGAGGAAATCAGGGCTTAGACAGGTTACCGTTTTTGCTTAAGGGCATGGCTCTAAATGGAATCTGGGTAGTGTTTATTCTACCTGCTGGGCTTACATTCCACCTTCTGTGCCCTAGTAAGTCACAAAAGGACATTTATGGCTTTCAACATTTTTAAACTTTAAAAGTATGATAAACCATAAATGTAGTGCAGTATTCTGGGTCTGGATTTAATGATAAACAAGAGTTGCTTTTTATAGTCATTAAAATGATTATCCTTTCTCTCTGAAGATGAAGACAACCACTCTAGAAAATTTTCTAAGTCTAGCTCATATTTGGAAAGGCTTGCAAATAATTTTTTAAAAGCCCACAGGCCTGCAGAAAACAGAATTCCTCTACAGAATTGGCATCAGTCCTGTCCCTATTTGCCAGTGTCCCCTTCATTTCTGTTTCTAGTAGTATTCTCTATCTTCTCCCTACAGGATACTAGCTGGACTTGAGAATCTCTTCCCTCTTAGTTATCCAACCCACATATAAATATGAACAGAAATATCATTCATAATATGAGGTATGGTCCTTGTGTTAAGATCACTTCCTGTTTTGTCTTAAACTAGTTCTGATTTTTTTAGGCTCTGAAAACATAGGTTAATTCTGATTTTCATGATATTTGAAAAACTGAAACTCCATGATGTCCCAAAGTCATAAGGGAAGTTGTGGCAGGTTGGAAAACTAAACTTAATGATTTTTCAAGCAGCTTTCTCTTATTTATTAGCTTATAATTCCTGTACCTATATTATTTCTGTAGGTAGCTGACAAGAGATTTTTCTAGTTGGACAGTGAAAAAACTCTGATGGGGAGATGAAATGTGACTTTTCCAAGTCACTCACGGTCAGTGGCACAGCCAAGAATAGATCCAGGTCACCCGACTCCCTGGGCCTTGTCCATTATGTCATTCAACTTCTCTTCAGGAAATGGCCCCAAAATGAAGAGGCCAGTCAACCCCCAGGCTCATTTTGAGGACTTGGCTCTTTTGGTTAGAATGGATCAATAGCTCCCAAATTGCAGCACTGTCAGCTAAATTAAGGATATTAATGAACATTGAATTAGTTACTAAGAACAAATTCTGATATTGTATTCACAAATTGCACAGTGACAAAGCACAAGGGAGAGGTAGTGGAAGACTCCAAAGTGTTTGCATAGGAAGTTTATGACCAAACCACATCTAAGAAGGAAAAAAACACACAGAAGAGGGGAGAAGGGATATATAGTCTAAAACTACGTAAACAGAGTTATGACATGGACCCAGGAGAACAGCATCAGGGAAGCTAAAGTCATGAATAAGAAGAGGATTTGAAAAAAATATTAGGACAAATTATTTTTTAAAAATGGGTGCTTTTATCGTTACAGTCAGTACATGACCTTTAATCCTGCTGCTTGAGAAAGATGGGGTCAAGTTAACAGAAGGAGAGAAAGCAGAACTACTCAACTCCCATTTTGTTCTTGTCTTTTCCATTCAAGTGTAGCAGATAAGCCATCTCCACCTAGGTGTAAAAGAAGTATCCTATTTCTTCATTTTATATAAACCATATTCATTTCTGTTTCAAGGTTTCCCTCTCGGAAGGTGGAAAATGTAAACTCAGTCCTTCCCAGGGTCATATCTCACCCCAGGGTTGTGCCAAGGTTCCAGGGCTGACTCGGTGTCACATCCTTGGGAAAGGTGACCCTCTAGTCCTTGAAGCATCCTGTCGTCCTTGGCTGCTTTCAGTTCTTGCTTGGTTCACAGAAATCTTTTGGTGACCTTGCCTCTGGTTCCTTCTGTCTAGATGTACCAAACACAGCAGTGGGATAGAAATCTGACTTACGTTGGACCAATTGGATTCTCTTTCGGAAGCACTGGAGTTTTGGATTGAAGGAATACAGTGACTAAGTATTATTGGAGTTTTAAGGCATGGTAACAGAAGTGCTCCAAGAAGATGGCCAATGAGCCTGGCTGCAGAGGCCCCTGGAAGGCTCTGCTTCACTCTCTTCCTGCTCTAGGCTTTTCAGCTCTACCTTTGATTTTATGAAATTTCCTCAAATCCTTCTAATATACTTCCCTTTTTGCTTAAAGTTAGTCAAGATCAGTTTTAGTTGTTTGCTACAAAAAATAATTTAAGAATGGTCCTCAGAATTGCAAGGCAATAAAACATAGCTAAGAGGAACTGAAACTCAAGATGGGTGAAGAGATGACAAAATAAAATCTAGTCACTTAAGATCTGTTCATCTAATGATTGAAAATGACAGTTGCAAGAATTGTATTTGTGATCATGGAACTTTTGGCATTTTTTGAGAATTGTATTTAACTGTGGGCAGTGCTTTGTAGTAAGGCCATTGACACACTAGAGAATGGTGAGATGACTTGCAGAAGTTTTGAGAGATGAGCCCTCTTCCATTTGAGGGCTTCCTGGAAAGACTGGGATAGGTTAGTCAGGATGAGAAGATGTCTTAGGAAGCAGAATTTGTTTCCTTGTGTTTAAAAGACTTAGATGGTAGAGAAGTGGGATTTAATCACGGCTGCTCTGAAAGGAAGAAGCATAACCAATAGGAAGAAATTAATGGGCTCATAATAAGGGCAAATGCTCTTACATTTAGAGCTGTCTGAAATGCCATGAGGTTTCCTTGTGGGTTGGAGAACTGAAATGGAAAAGTTCCATGAGACTGGTTCCCCATTCATATATAAAAGAGCATATCCACTACTAGGAGGGAGACAGGATGGAATGGGAAACTTCTAAGTTTTCTTTAAATTTAAAATTCCATCATTTCCCCTATTAATATTATTTACTCCCAGATTAGCAATGTCACTCCATATTTTGACATGATGCAATAGGAAATTACAAATACAGTTTTATGAAACTTTTCCTCCTTCCATTATAAAAAAAACAAGGCTACAAACTTTCACTGATACAAGACATTTCAGAACATTAAGTGAGACAAAAATGTATTATATTTTCTCTAAATTGGAATTAACAGTGATTAAAGGTTTCACAGTTAGGTAGCTCACTGAAATGAAAAGCATTCTCTAATATTAATGTAGTAATACAGACCTCAGGAAAACCAAAATCCCTTGTCCCTGAATTTCCACACTCATGAAAATAAATGGATTTCTTTTATTTATTTATTTATTTATTTATCTATTTATTTATTATATATCCCCCCTTTCTGCTTGTTCTTGCTGTGTTCATTTTTGCATTCTTCTGGGTCTGCTTGTCTCCCCCCCGTTGCGGTGACTCGCAGAGTCAGCTCACTGTGCAGTGGGCTTGCCTGCTTGCGGGCAGCTTGTCCTGCTCACGGGCGGCTTGCCCTGCCGAAGGCGGCTTTGCCCTGCCCAGGGCGGTTTGCCTTCTCAAGGTGATCTGCCCGCTCAAGGAGGCCCCAGGAACCGAACCTGGGGCCTCCCATGTGGTAAACCGGCACCCTACCAATTGAGCTACAGCCGGCCCCATAAATGGATTTCTTGAGCTATTTTAAAGAGCTTTTGGTATCCCAATTTCTGTCCCAAACTTTTCCCCCCAAAATGCTGCTGTGGTCCTTTTTTTGCCAAACCTAAACAGATAGGTCACATATTTCATCCACCACTCCCCAAAACATCATGCATAAGGTAGTCCTTTTAACATTTTGTGTGGCCATTATGTATTTTACATTATCATTCTCAATTAGGGAGTAAGAACTGGATTACTCCAGTTTGTCACTTACCACAACAAGCAGATGTTGACATTCAAATGTCATGTTTTAATCAAGAAGGGGCAAGGAAAGATGCTTAATTTGAAAAACCTGGTCTTAAAGATGCCCTGAAACATAGTCTGACATCAAGACGCTTTTCATAATCTCTTACTCTTCCTGTAAAAACCTTAAAGAATGTAAGCATGCATATAACCATTCATTAGCTGTACTCTTTTTATTTAAGTGGATTGCATTTATAAAGATACTCAAAAGAATCCAGTCTTTCTTGCTTTGCAAATTAAATTTTCAAGTAAATTTAAGGACACCATTTGCAACATAAGTCACAAACATGCTTTCTACCTTTTTTAGAGTCTAAATTAAAAGGAAAGAAACATAATCATAAGTGTGGAGTCTGATGTTCAATTCTGTTAAAAATCATTTTTGGAAATGTAAAAAAATTCAAAAAGGTGCGAAGAAGAAAACAACAATGAGCTGTATTTCTACCAGCAAGAATTAATTATATCTTGGCATATTCATTCTCTCCTATTTTTAGGAAACACATTCTTTTCGAAAAATGATATATGTGGATTATCAAGAATCCGAATAAAGTAGAAAGTTACAAGGATAACAATCATCTCAGATACTGTTTATAACAAAAATAATACATTAATTTCAAAAAAATTCACGCAATAAAAAGAAACTGAATTGAAACTGAAAGGATGGTTGAACTTCAAATAAGCTTACCTCATCTCAAGTTATATTATTTCTTTAAAGATTTTCTCTTTGGTTAAAAATAGTATCACAAAAATCATTAAGAGGTTTCTGTTTTTATGAATTGCTGTCTACTTGAGGCAGTAGCAGTTGACTGCCATTTTTTTTCACAGAAATGTTTTTCTTTCATTAGGGTAGAAGAATGATACCAAATTCAAACCATAAAGAAAACAAATTGATAGATTTGAAAATATACATAATTATAATTGTTTTACATTAAAAAGTACTGTATTGTTTTTACATGTTCAAGTTATACTCACATTCTGTTTTGTTCTGTAAATGTAATTGTTAGAGTTGTTTAGTAATAAGTTTATGCTTAAATTTATTTAATGCCTACATTAAATATTTTCTGGGTGTGATATTTTTATGCTTTACTTTCAGTTATTTTACCTACTGATAAATGTCAATCCACTAACTTGATGTAATTATTCATAATCCCCATTAATTAGGATCCCTGAAATTGTGTAAACTGTTTTCATTCCTTCATCAAACAGTTGTTGAGTGTCTACTTGGTGCTAGGTGTTACTGAATAATGTTGAATAGTGTTGAATAATGCACAGTTCCTCCTCTCCAGAGGTGCGAATAACCCAACATATATTGAATTCCTTTCCATGAGAGTTATTTTAATCTTTCTTTATTCCCATTGCCCATCATAGGGCCTGGTATTTCATAGGTCTCCAGCGAATACTTATTTTATTGAATGAGCCATTATGTGCCAGAATCTGTAGTAAGTGCTTTAAAAGTGATATCTAATTTATCTTGACAACAACCTTATTAGGTTTACATTTATTATCCTCATTTTATAGATCAGGACCCTGAGTCCCAGTGAGTAACATCCCAAAGTTATACCACAGGGTTTGATTATAAAACTCATTCTTTCTTCATGACACCAGGCCTGGGTGACTTATGTTAGAAGTAATAGAGGAAGAAGGACATGACTTGCTAATTGTAATATGATAGTGTATGCGCAGTCTGGAGGCTGAGAGGCTGCTTGGTGTTGAATCTCCATTTTGCCACGCATTAGCTATATAGCATCGAGCAAGCTCCTTGGCTTCTCTAAGCCTTGGTCTTCTAGCTGTAAAATGGGCCTAACATTGGAAGGATTAAATGAAATAACTTGGGTAAAATGCTTAGCATGTTGTCT
Source organism: Chaetophractus vellerosus (assembly GCA_004027955.1). Classification (NCBI taxonomy): domain Eukaryota; kingdom Metazoa; phylum Chordata; class Mammalia; order Cingulata; family Chlamyphoridae; genus Chaetophractus; species Chaetophractus vellerosus. Next base: position 5,482 of record PVKH010033241.1, on the reverse strand, counting down.
GCAGTAAGGGAATGAAGAATTGAAGCTACTAATATTTTTACAAGTTCTCTGGATGCCTAAAGAGGGGATAATTTTCCCTCTGGCTTTCCAGGGGAGGAGGAGACATTTGTGCTTGGTCTCTGCTGGCAGCATGGGAATTCATCAGGGGAAAGGTAGATGGAGTCTTGACGTAAAAGAGCAGCATCACATACAGAACACCAGAGGTCCTGCTGATCTATACAATATTTGCATTACTCCATATAACTCCTGAAAATTCCTTCTTTCACTTGTACGTGTTACATCTACAGAGTGTTCAGACAGGAATAATTGTGCTTAGAGAGGCTGGCTTGCGAATGGACTATCTTATCTTACTGGACCATCTTCCCATTGAGAAGGTAAATTAGTCAGTGTTTGTCCAGCTCCGAGGAAATGTGAGGTAACAGGGAGTTTTAGGGCTATTGGTCCAGGAGGCCGAGGACCATACCAGGCCAGCTTAAGGGAAATTGATAGCCCTAAGAAGGAGCCTACATCCTGTCAGATAGTCTCAACTTTTTTTTTCCTGATTGCCTCCCTTATAGATATTTTTTTCCCTAATTGCCTCCCTCTCATGAAGTTTTGGTACCACAGATATACTATACATCTGCTTATGTACTGTATTTTTATCCCTGCTTTGTACATAAAGAGATTTTTAACCCCCTTCCAAGAACCAAGTTGAATGAAATAGACATCAGAGGGCCTTCTCAGGTAAGCTGCTCTTCTGGTGCTGACCTTAAACTTTAAGGCTCCATCTGCTGTGCTACAAATAGCCACTCTTCATTATGCTTTCAGTTGCACTTCTACAATGATTCCTTCTAGAAAAATAATCTGAGCCACTGCACTAACCTCCCAGCTGGTTCCTCTGTGTCCACACCTGCCCTTTCACAGTCTGTTTTCCATATAGCGGTGAGTGACCTTTTAAAAATGTAATTGGATCGTGTCGCTCCCCAGCTTAAACCCCTTGAATAGCTTCCCAGTGGACTTACAATTCAAACTGGATTCCTTATCATAGCCTCCAAAGTTTGCTTGGTCTGGCTCCTGCCTGCTGCCCCAATCTCATCTGAGAACAGCCTGTGTGTGGATACGGGTAATCTCATAGACAGAAAAAAAGCCAGTGGGCAGAAAGTCACAGGTGTTTTCAGTGAGTAGCTTTCGGTGTATGGAGGTGACTGCCAAGAGCATTTGGGTGGGCCACGACAGCACTGGCTACAACACCAGAAGGATAGATATGAGGGATTTGTGTGCTTGGAGAAGTCAGAAAAATCTCTGACAAAGTGACAATGATGAAGCTATGATCTGAAGCATGTTTAGGAAATAACTATGTGAAAGAGGGATGGGAATCCTATTCCATGCAGCAGGAGGAGAGCAGAGCCCTTAAGGCAGGAGGCAGTGACATGCATATGAGCCATTGAAAGGTAAGGAAGTGGTGCAAAATGAGGCTGGAAAAGTAGGTAGAGGCCAGATCACTTAGAGCCTTTCAGGCCATGTTCAAGGCTTAAGTCTTAAGAGCAACAAAGTCGGTGGAGGGTGTTTTGATTGATTAGCTGAAGAGGTGATATGGCCAAATTTTTTGATAGATTGCTCTGGTTGCAGGGTGAACAAAAGGTAGGTGAGAGCTGACCAGTTTTAAGTCACTGCAGTGGTAAGGTTCAAACTGGTCCTGGTCTTCCCAAAACTTTCCAGTTTTAGCACTGAAATTCCTGCATCCTGGGAAACCAATCCCAGGCAAACCAGTACAGTTGGTCACTGTATGCAGTGGTTCAGTGAAGAGATTATGATTGTCTCATGGAAGATGCAGGAATTGTTCCTTTCTGTGCTTAAACCAGAAGTAAAAAAGGTCAGCATAATGATTCCTTATTTCTGAAAGCCCCTTGGTATTGGACTTGTATTGTATAGGAAACACACACATGCAAACACATCCCTATTGTGCAGGCTGTTTCAGGTAAGCCTTGATTATTTTGTCTATACTGGCCTGGCGGCATCATGTTTTTAACATCCCAAGGTCTGGTGTCCAGTCGAAGCCCTATCTAGGTTGTACCTTGTACTTCTGCTCATTGTCAAGCTGCACTCTGGCCCATTCTGCACTCATCCCCAGCTTCCCAGATCCAGTCTTGCTTCCCCTCCCATCTACACCACGTTATGCCACCCAGTTCCACAAAGCTTGCTCTTTGATCGTGCTGTCCTACAGAGCACTTTAGTAGCTCCCAACAATAAAAAAGAATTGAGGGAGGAATACTCCTACTATAAATAGCTAACAGTGCACACTACATGCCAAGCACTATTTAAAATACTTCACATATATGCTTATGTATATTGTTTCTATTGATAAATGAGTCATTCATCTGGCTTATTTTACTGAGCACCCACTATTTTCTTGTTAATCTCCCAAGCACAGGACAGAGCAGTCTACAAAGTTCCTGCTATCATTTTGTAATGTATAGGGGGAGACAGAGAGTAACCAACAGATATATAATGTGCAGTTGACAAGGCACATTGAGACAGATGCATCAGAGTAATGGATTAGAGTGACACTGGTCATGAGCGCTATTTCTTTTTTTCTTACATATTTTTTATTTTTTCTAAAAAAATACTTTACATAAAATATTACATAAAAATATAAGGGATTCCCATATTCCCCACTCCCCACACCTCCCACTTTCCCCCTCATTAACAATTTCTTTCATTAGTGTGGTACAATTATTGCAATTGATGACCACATTTTGGAGAACTGCCACTAAGTGTGGATTATAGTTTACATTGTAGTTTACACTCTCTCCCACTCAATTCTGTAGGTTATGGTAGGATATATAATTGCCTGTATCTGTTGTTGCAATGTTATTCAGTACAATTCCAGGTCCTGAAAGTGCCCCCATATTTCACCTGTTTTTCCCTCTTCCTGCCTTCAGCACCTCTAGTGGCCACTGCCTCCACATCAATGATATAATTTCTTCCATTGCTAGAATCACAATAAGTCTATAGTAGAATACCAGTAAGTATACTCTAGTCCATATTTTATTCCCCAATCCTGAGGATTCTGGGGTGGTGATATCCATTGAGAGAGGGTTTCGATTCCCAATGGCTGATGGGTGGGACTCTCTTGCTTGCAGTTGTAGACTCTCTTGGTTCCTTGGTATGGTGGTTGTCCACCTTCACTTCCTAGTTAGTTGTCCTGGGAGAGTCCAATAAACTGGAGAGTAGGTGTTGCAACTCTGCTGAGGCTCAGGGTCCAGCTGGCACATGGACAGCCCAAAGATTCAAGTTTCTTGGACGTATACCTACCAACTCCAGCACCAACTATAGGTTCAAATAGAAGGGACAGAAGAGGCATGTGTAGAGAAGTCACAACTGAGTCCAACTCTGTCACACTCAGGAGCACAAACTCCAAAGTATGGATGGATGCTATTTCTTATCTAGTCACCAAGGAAGTATTTCTAATGAAGTGTCATTTGAGCAGACACCTGAAGGTAGCCAGAGATTGAGCCATAAAGATTCAAATGAGAGAACAATTGAGGCCAAGGGAACAGCAAAATATATATTTTTGTGTTATTTGGAACCCTGAAATCACATCTTTCATTTTTGTCTCAGGGGTTGGTTGGTTAAAGTTTCATAAATCCTTCCCCGCCACCCCAGTTCAGTATCCAGGAGCATTTAAAACAACTCTTTTCTTCACTTTTCACATTCTGTACTGTCATTTTAATCTGATATTTAATGGAAATTTTAGCATCCATGTAGTCTTTCATTCTTTAAGCTGACTTTTTGTATTTTTCATATTTTTTCCTCCTTGATATATGTTCTAATGGTAGAAAGTCAATCTATGATTCTGATAATGATTTTATTGTCTACTTTAATTGTCAGTTCAGCCTCATTAATCATTAATGCTGACTACAAAATAATAATATGCTTGAATTTTCCGGCAGAGACAGATTGGATATATATTTTCAGATAATGACACTTCATTCACTGCTGAGTATCTACCATCTTTAAGACATGTACTATAGGGAATACAAAGATGGTGATGGTGATAGTCCCTCCCTTTAGGAAGCATTTGATCAAATAGGAAAAATATGTCATGAAAGGTTAATTGACAGTAGGAGATAGAGCATGTTGGGATTGTATTCCTGGATAACAGGGTCTGGAACACATAATAACAGCAATTACTTAAATAACCCCTTTTATGACTAAATACTGTGTTCTAAATACCAATAGATCTATTTGGTATCATTATTACTTTTATTTTAGGGATGAGAAATTGAGGAACATAGAGGTTACATATTTATCTAAAGTTACCATGATAAGTGAATGAGGTAGGATTGGAACCCAGGCAGCCTGGGTCCTAAAGCTGTGCTGGGGGTAGGAGGGAGGGATGCTCTGGTCCTCAAGGCCAAGGACACCCAAGGACATCTGAAAGTTTGAGTTTAGGGGCACAATAAGAATTGAGCTCAGAAAAAAAAAATCAATAAAAAAAAATTGAGCCAAACATTCTGACCCAGAACAGGAATGGGAGGAACCATAAGCTGGTTTAGACTGGTGGATAAGAGCCTCAGAAATCTCTGGTTGAAGATCTTTGCATTTGCCCATGGGACATCAAGAAGCTATAAAAGACATCTCTTCAGAGGGTACATGTTTAGTGCCAGATAAAGGGCTTGGACCAAATTAAGGAGGAAAATACCCATAGAAGAATGGCGTTGACAGATCACTGTGTCCTGAGTCTCACTTAAGCTTACAATGAATTATCTTTCACAATTCTTTTAATTGGCTTTATCACCTGTCATTCCCCATTGAGGGGGTAACCCTGAAAATGGAAGTATTCCTGTGACTACTAACATATATAGTCAAAAGTTAAATGACTTATATCTAGTCCTATTTGAGAGCGAATTTTTATAGGGGCAGGAGAGAGAAAGTACCTGTGAGGGGAAGGGAAGGACAAAGAAGCTTGTTAAAAATACTAGAGACAAATTATCCATCTAGAATAGGGGTGAGAAAATATCTGATATAGAGTGGGTGCTCAAGGAATGATTTTTAAATGCAAAGTGCACTATTTGCTTTGTTGACCCTCCAGCCAGGTGTTTCTCTCAAACCTGTCTCAGCTAAGTCCACTGTGTCTCACATGTTTACATGTTGATCTTGCCCTCTACAGTATTCAGATAACTCACTTATTTAAATGAGATTATGTATATGAGATTCCTTAAAATAGTATGAGGCATTGTGGAATTATGAAGTATTATAATCTCAGTACAATTCTGACAATAATATTCCAGCGTGGGCAGAGCTCCTCGTTTGAGGGGAATGGTATGTGGGTGAGAATTTCTTGGATGCTTTTGACATCTATATGAGAGTGATGGTCATGGTGGTATTTTCGGGGTTTCTCTGCTTCGATGTGTATCAAATTTTGACTTTACTGGAGTCATACTTAGTTTTTGGTTCCCAGTTCTCAGGTCAGCAGAGATAGAGATATACATTTACTGTG
>PVKH010033240.1:0-12043 GCA_004027955.1 Chaetophractus vellerosus | reverse complement strand
TTATTAATAAAACCATAAAGCAGTTATTTGTAACTCTTAACTCTGGCATCTAGGATTCCTTTAGACATCCCCAAAAATTCCTTTGAACATTTTCACAGAAATTTGCATTATGATTTAGAAATTTCCATAGACTGAGAGAATCTGCATATGAAACAAATTCACTTAGGATGGTCTTACAGAAAGAAACGGCCATGAACTTTTTCCAGAAAAGGGAGAAAAGAAGCATTTAATGTCATTATCTAATTTTCATCAGATTAAAACCCATTTTTTTCAAGTCTTGATATACCAAACCTTGTTTAAGTGTAATATACTGAGTATTTCACTAGAATGAATAGCTAGGTATACTTTAAAGTACAGCTATTATTTAAAGAAGTAGATACATATTTTTAGCTAGATTCTTTAAAGCAGGAGTTCTTAACCAGGTCTCTACTGACCCCCAAGGGGTCTGTGAAAAGATTTCAGGGGGTCCATGAGCTTGAATTGAAAAAAAAAAACCAACTTATTATCTTTATTTTCTCTGACCTCTAACTGAAATCTAGCATTTCCTTCACTTATGAATATTTGCAATAAATTACAGTAGTGTTCATTTCATAACACATTACAGTTATTGCATATCTCGAAAAATTACTTATGCTCATCCATACTTTGAAATTACGGTAGTGTTAGACCCGACGCTAGTTGACTGTCATAAAACTATCTGCTGCTACATTCTGAGAAGGGGTCCATGGTTTACACCTGACTGGCAAAGGGATCCGTGGAACAAAATAGGTTAAGAACCCCTGCCTTAAAGTTTCCTTTGTTTATATCCAACATTTATTTTTCTCTTCTTTAAAAATGTTTTTCCTTCAGTAGCCCACTATCAACTGTCTTTTTGCTTTTGAAGTAGAGAGGTTGGGCACTGGGAAGATCAAGGAATTTTCTGAACAAGCACCAGGGACTTTAATCCAAATGTTTACAGCAGAAGTATCTGATTTTGAAAGCCTTCCAGTTTGTTCCCTGTTCAGTGACAACATGCTGCAGAGGTTAAGAGATTAATAGCAAATGAGTCACATTTTAAATATATTCTAAAAAACTGTATTTAAGCTTGTATCTGGTTCTATAACATATTTAGAGGTGTTTCATTTCTCTGAAGTTTATTAAAAGTCATAAGGACAAATGTTACAATTTTTTTAAAGACCTACAGCTTTTTCCTACAGCCCACCCATGGTGGGTGGCAGAATGTATTTAGCGTAGATTGAGAAAGAAATAAGATTATATAGCATTTTCAAAACTAGGTAGAAGATTAAAAGAGATACATTTATTGGATTTTCCTTTTAAAAACATATTCACAAAGGTGTTTTGTTCAGCTGCTTCTGAAATTCTAAAACAGTGCCTGCATAACCATCACAATGATAGTGCTGTTTGATTTAAGGGCAGTGTTGTCTGACAAGATTGAAGGGCTTTTGAGACGATTAATTTATACCCTTTTATCCGTATTATTAAGAGAGAGAATTAGTGGAAGCAAAAATCTAGAATATAGATTTTTACTCCCAATCTTATGCTTATATTATATTCTGAATTTTTTTTAAATCAAACTCTACCTTTCCCAGAGAAAGGATACTTTGTCATTTAAGTGTGCTGAAGTCTGTAACACTTTAAATTATAATAATTCATAATGACTTCTTATACTGCCTGGCAATAAGTATCTGTTTTAATTATTTGAAAACTTGCCACTCCTCTTGATTTCCTTGCTCCCTCTACATCTGTTTTCTTCATTTCTCCATTTGTTTCAAGGTCACTTCTGCGGTGCTTTGTTCTGATGTGAGACCTGGCCTTCCATCAGGACTCCTTTCACCCATCAATATCTCCTCCAGTTTTCAAAACCCTTTCCTCAGGAGGGTAGCCCTGTCTTTCTCATTTAACCCACCCTGCCAATTAGCTAGAGAAAGGTATCGAACATTCGTTTGCTAGAGTAAGTCACTGGCAGAGACAGAAAACATTACAACAACAAAACAAGCCTTCTTTATCCTCAAACGTGTTTTTCCTCTTCTGCCCTTTGTGTTCACACAGGCTCGACCAAATGCCTTTCACAGAGCCTGTAGTAAAGGAATAAGCAGATCCCAACCCAGCTGCAGTCTCACAAGCAGCATGCCATCTAGGAATAAAACCCAGCCATTAGGTATAAGCCACGTCACAATTCAGCACTCTATGTCCTGGGCTAGAAGACGCTGAAAGGATCAGATCAGGACCTCAGCAGGCCTTTTGGTACATCTGTGTACTACACAGAGACCCAGATGAGGGGGCAAGTGAGGGCTAAAATCCAAGTGAACCTCTGCTTAGCCACCCCTGTCTCTGCTTTTGGGAAACAGCACCCTTTTTCTTTGCACAGGCACTCTCTGCCCCTTAAGTATCATGCTCGTAGGTTGCTTTTCTGGTGTGCCTGGGAGCGGGTGTAACACCTCCTTTGCATGTATGAGGTCCTGGTTTCAATCCCAGTTACCTCCTGAAAACAAACAAACAAACTACCTGGTGTTCTGGAGGAGAAGGATGTGGGGGAGGGAGGTAGAAAGGAGGGGAGGGGTAAGGGAGCGTGGGAGGTTGCCTCTTCCAAACTGACACTCCAGAGGAGGTACCTTATCTAATTGGTACAAACGTAAATTATATACTAAGTACATCCTGAATTAGAACTGTGATCTTAAAGGGTTTTTGTCCTTGTTATGGTAATATTTTCTAAAAGGTGAGTGAGGTCAGGATGATAAATTAAACTGATGTGCTTAATTCTACCCGTACCCAAATTCTCACTGAAAAATCATTTTTTAAAAAATGAAATGGGACAAATGCGTCATTTCTGAGAAAGAAATAATGGTGTGATTATTCTTTCAGAGAGCTGAAAGAATTTCAGTATGATGTGGTGTAGATGAGACCAGATGGAGAGAAAGACTGGCCACCAAGGATTTGATCATATAAGCGTAACGCCCACCTAGGAACGAGGTAGGCTGAGTCTCTCAGCGGAGCTCTCAACACCACCAATTCCAGGGTGGTGGGCTTCCAGCCAAGTTGGTGGTGCGGGTCGGAGAAGCGGAACACTCCCCAGCTTTCCTTCTGCCACATGATTCTACCTGTGAACACCCAGGTTTTACAGGCTGGTGAGCACCCGGTCATACTCAATGCTGCTGATTCTCCACTCGCCTGACTTACAGGAAGTCCTGATTCAGGCAAGAATCTTCCTCCCCAGGTAATTGTCATAATCTCAGAGATGCTTACAGGTGCAATGTATGGTTAGGCCGTAAGGATTTTGAGTCTTAGGTCACTTTACCTCATTGAGGAAAAGGAGTTGGGGTGAAGGTGGTGTTTCATTTTATTAATAATCAGAGATACTGGCTGCATGTCTAAAGCTGCTCTGCGTTAAAGTTTAGGGGTGTGAGCAACCTGTTGATGATTGCTGGCAGTGGGGTGAAAGTCTCAGAGCATGCACTAATATCTTATCTTTCATGGTGAAGGTATGTTAATAGATATTACCAAAGTTGATGAATGAAGTAGAATTTTAAGCACATGCTAGAAAACTAGCGATATTGCCAGTGGAACTATCCAAAGTATCATACTAAACATGCACAATCACACAGAAGACATAACAAAAAGCTTTATTAAAGGAAAGAAAATAGAGCATTAGAAATAGAAAACATGACAATAAAGAATGGAATACATACAAATGTATTTCAATATTTGCAAATGGAATATATGCATATATTTATTAAAATAATCAGATTGTGTCAAAAGTCAAAACCCAGCTATAGGGCATATATATATATATATATATATATACACATTAGATATAACCAAAATAAAGTGTTTCAGACATGTTAAAAGCCAAAAACAAACATGATGACAAAACATACTAGTAAAATGCCAGCAATAAGAAAATATGAATTGCATTATTTAAAATATTAGAAAATGTTGACTAAACTTTTCAATGGCAGAAAGAGGGAAAGGAACTTATAAAACTCACATTTAGGTACATAATTTTTTTTTGGATCAAGTATTAAAACATAGTATTAAAATAAAGGAAAAACTAGGAAATATGACAAAATAGAAATGTCAGAAACACATAAATCAGTGAATGAATGTAGTTATGGTAAAAGAGGCATTTTAAATCAGAAAATAATTATTTGACTTAAATAGTTTGGAGACAAATGGTTAATCATTTGAAAATATAAAGTTAGCGCTCTACCTTGCTCTGTTTACCAAATTAAATCCAATGGATTGCAGCTTCAACCATGAAAATATATAATAAAAGTACTAGAATAATAGCCAATTAATGTGGGTTCTAGTGATTTATAGGTATTAAGTCATTAAGAATTTAAATAAATTGCCCAAACAATGTACCTAATACATTGCAGAGCTGAAATTTGAACTCAGGTAAACTAGCTCCAGAGCCAACGCTTTTAAAGAATACTATGAGTAAAAATTACAGGCAAAGAAATAATATTTAACCCTTGGATAGGGAGTGCATTTTAAGAGTATCACTGAAGATGGGCTTTAAAAGGCAAACTTGATGGATTTGGCTCCATGAAAATTACAAACCTTTCTATGCGAAAAAAATACCATAATAAAATTGAAAGTCAGCTTATAAACTGAGAAAATAGTTGCAAGATTTATGATATACAGATTGTAATATCCTTAGTACTTTAAAATGTCTTACATCAATAAGAAAACAAACTTGAACTCCCCCATAAGAAAATGGGTAAAGAACACTCAAGAAAATATGCAAATGATTAATAACTTTGGTAATCATAAAATTAATTGCCAACCAGTCAGTAAAAATGATTTTGTGAGAGACTATTCATTTTTATGGAATCATGAACAATCTACTGTTAAAAAAATGGCAGGTTATAGATAAATTATTATCTTATTTCTGTATTAATATTTCCCTGACATAAACATGGCATAGAATATTAATATATACTTGTTTGTGACCTTATTACTCTTTGTCTTTCTATAGAAGATTCTGTTTTCTAGTAGATTCTTTTGTAATGCTGAAGGGAGTAAGAGGTAGAGAGGATATTTCAAGAGCAAGAGGGAAGCTAAATAGAAAGGGCAGGTGATAGCTGCTATGGGTTTCCTACTCAAAAATGTGCCTCTCCTTCTTTCTAAACAAACCAATATTTTGTCCAGTACTCCATGGGCGCCTTCCTTCCCCCCATGGGACGAGTCTTATGATTTGGCCAGTCAGAAACAGTTATTCCATTCCTCTTTCCTGTGATTGCCTTATGAATGAGCACATGACAATATCCTAATGAATGAGGCATTGGAATATCAATGGGTGTTTCTGGGAACATATTCCTCAATCCTAAAAAGGGACTTGAATCAGGGGCTTCTCTTCCTCTCTTTGGACATGTTAGTATACCAACATGATATTTGAAATTGTTGCAACCAACATCATCTCATCATGCAAAGAAAACCAAAAGAACTGCAGAACAGCCAACCCGAAGGCCTCACTTGGTTGCACAGCTAAATAACTACCCTGAACTCACCTTGCCTCTACTGTTCTTTATGGGATGATAAATTCCTTATTATCCATGTGACTTTTTATTCGTTTGTTTATTAGGAGGTACTGGGGATTGAACCCAGGACCGCATACATGGGAAGCAGGCACTCAAGCACTGAGCTACATCCACTCCCCATCCACATGACTTTTGTCTGAGTAGTTATACATTTTCTTGAAGCTGAAAGCACCCTAACTGATATAGGCAGGGAAATAATTAATTTAGAATTTGGCAGGAAGAGGAGTTTAGAGAAGAGGAGGGAATCAGAAGTGCAGATCTGAGATTAAAGCTGTTATATATAAAGTGGAATTAATACAAATTACTTTTAGGATTGGTGTGAGAATTAAATTGGATGGTTGTGACAGTTAAAGGAAATATTCCATTTAGAAAGTATTTGGGACATTGTAAGTATGCATTGTAAATATTATTAATGTGATTATTGCTACTATTATAACTATCATTTCACAAAGAGAACCCATAAGCTATGCAATAAATTTGTTTTTTCTGGAGCATTGGGGAAAGTGGTTCAGCCTCCTCTGGTAGAATGGAGTTGACTCTGAACTCTAAAGAAGTAGATCAGCTTCCTACAATTAGCTGAAGCAAGGCTTCGACAGGAATGATGACTAGGGTGCCAAGGACCATTTGACTCTTTAGTTGTCCTGCAGTATATGTTTTTTTTTTTAGGTGGGACGCCTGCCCAGAAGCCAGCCCACCCAGCCGGGAGCACCCAAGATGGAGGCCGGATGCCTGCACCCTGTGGTATACTTTTATATTAATGTAATTATATTGCTATTTTCTCAAAGCAGCCTTTGAATTTTTATTTTGGAGTTGCTATCCATCCTTGGGTCCAATTATTTGAATAATAATACAGAATGAAATTTGGATGATGATATTAATTTCTGGAAGGGCTTAACATCAAGTCTTGTATAAAGGTGGGCAATCCGATGAGGTCACATCACTTTTTATTAAAAATAAGGTTGACTCTGAAGGAAGCCTAATACTGGTGGATATTTACACTGATAGCTGTGGTGTTTTGAAAAATGGTAGCATCATTGGAATTCATTTATAGTTTTCCAAGGTGATAACTTTGAAGACCAGTATTTCATGGACATGTTAAATTCTAGTATATGAAATGAAAATAAATCATAATACTTTATAGTTCTCTCTCTTTCTCACACATATATATCCATAGAAACACACACTGTGGGTATTTTGATTATGAGTCACAAAATATGCAACCTAAATTTCACAATGATCAAAAGATCTTATTTACAAAGATTTTAAGTGATTTTGAGAGGAAAGTGAGTCATATTCATTTGTTACCAAGAGGCAAGAATAAGGTCATATTTTGAGGCATTTCTGAGACCTGGTAAGTAGTTACTTGAATCACGAAGCATTAAAATAGCCACAAAAGCATATTTTATGGTATTTCTTTAGAAATGAGTGAGCATGCCCTCTCAAGGTTGAGGGAGGCAAAGATGATTTGTGTCTCTACTTTATGGTCTAGCCAGAGGGCCAAGGCGTTGTGATTATTGGTGCTACAGACATACATTAACAGATAGGGAAATGAATGTTCTATAGATTTTCCTAGAAAAGGAGTCCAAAGTTTCAGAAAAATACAAATACAATGTCCTTTATCACACGACAGGTGATCATATTCTCTATGTATTATAGGTGCCCAGAATTGTATGCAAAGTAAAAAACAAAGTTCTTATTAATGTTACATCTTTAATATGTAGTGTCCAGAGGTTTCATCAGTCACAAACTTCCACAATGAGCTCATTGGTTAAATATATTCTGCTTTTATCTTTATCCCCAATATTAAAGTTACATTAAATGGTAGATTAATAACAATATGGATCATTGACTGTATATACAAAAGTAATAAATATGTATTCTGAACTCAGAATAACTGCTTGGTGAATCAGTGAATGATATGGCTACCCTTGTTGAAAATGTGAGAGCTGAGGAAATTCCTGGGAGGGCCATGGTAATATCAATCGTCTAGTTTTTATGTTTCATATGTTCATTGAAAGGATGTGGGCCTTGTGATTGTTTTCTATTAATTCTGATGCTCAGCTATTTAAACTTGTGTTCCCCATTGAAATACATTCCCATAACAGAGGTTATTTATTCCTTCAGTAGAAATGCTGCAATATGAGTGAGTAGTTTGCAATTTTTATAATTCTCTTTTTCACTATAACCTATTAGGTCCTTATTCCAATATCTACTTCTGACTCCTCTGACATTGGAAAAATTACTTTATACTCTTCCCCAACCTTTCTTTCCCTCATCTGTAGAATGTGAATACTTAGCTCTACTTAGCTCTATGGGAAATGTGTTTTATTAAAGGCCTATTAACCTCTTGAAGTAGAAAATTGTAGTTTTGGTGGAGTTTGCTTTACTATGGCACTTGGTATCGAATCTTTAGAAATCTTTATAAATGCCTTTTTCTATAAATGTGCTTTTCAAGGACAAATGAAAAGTTGTTAGCTCTGCTACAAAAGAAGGAACTGCCTGTATTCTAACAACTGAACCTAAGCAGATTCCTGCCAAGTGATGACAAAAATGTTTTTAGACCTTTAAAAGGCAATAAAAATGGCTCAATCATGTATAGAGAATGGTGCTAATTACAATGTAACTATTATGGAAATATTATGGAAATATATAACCTGTGTGATCAATATTGCATTTCAGTTTATTTTAAATGTTGCTTAACTTGGAGAATTTATATAAATTAGAAGTTTCTGCATTTCTAGGGAGACATAGCTATAAGGAATGACTTAAAGATCAGAAATAGCATTTTCTATATTACATCATTAAAAATGTTTCCTAATTATTTTTTAATACCTTTAGCAATGTAATTCTTATTTAAGAAGCCAGTAAGGAAAGTGTTTGTTTTACAAGTAATAAAAAGTGTTTTAGGGATGGTACACTACACAGGCCAATAAACAGATTGGCTTAAATACAAAATCTTCTGACAATCTTATGCAGAAGTCATTTAGGAAAGCTCTTTCCCATAGCATGTCCCAAACTTTCCTAATCATGAAAATACTTATTCCTTCTCAAGTAAAGATGGTGTAAAGTGGTTGGGTTGGGGAGTTGGTTAGAAGAGTAGAAGAAGAAAATGAGATATATAACTTATTCCTGACTCTGTTGATTTTTTGAATGCATTATTCTTAAAGATCCCAAAGGTAATGAAAAAGAGAAGGACTTATTGTAATTGCTTAAATCCTTTTTGAAGGCTTTTATTAGGATCCAAGTAGTAATACATTCATGAAATGTAACCTCAGAAAAGAGCCTATTGGGAGTAGATGTGGCTTAAGCAGTTGAGCACCTGCTTCCCACATGGGGGTTCCCAGGTTCAGTTTCCCCTGCCTCCTAAAAGCAAGCAAACAAAAAACAACAAGCAAACAAATGAAAAAACCAACTCAGGGGAGCCGATGTGGCTCAGTGGTTGAGCACTGACTTTCTACATACTAGGTCCTGGGTTCAATTCCCCCACCCCGGTACCTCAAAAACCAACAACAACAAGAAAAAAAAACAAAAACAAAAAACAAACCAAAAAAAACCCCAACAAAACGCACACATAAGGAAGGAGCCTATTGCTGTTCAGCATTTGTCTTAAGCTTGTCACACAGTCTTAACTGATCACATAGTCACTCCCTCCCCTGCAAGAAGAATTTCTCTCCCCACTTGAGTGAAATTCTTCTTGCAGGGGAGGGAGTGACTATGTGATCAGTTAAGACTGTGTGACAGTGCACTCAGTATCCCTGGAAGGAGGATACTTCTCTAACCTTCACATCCCAATGGAATGTGAGCAAAAGTGACATATGCCACATCCAAGCCAAAGCTTTAGAAGGGATCCCATGGTTCATCTCAGCCTCTTGTGTCTGCACTCTGCTGTAAAAACAGCATGTCCCGGAGAGCTTTTAGACTGAATCCAGGAATGCAAATTCAGTGGAGCCAAGCAGAGCTAAGAAGTGTCGTGACAGCCATAGCCAACCTACAGTTTACATCAGATATGAGAAAAAGAAATACTTTCTGATACAATCCACTGAGCCCTAGAGACTATTCATGACAGTAGCAAAAACGTCCAATTTAGAAAATTCTTGTGACAAGAAAAATGCCTGATACATGTGTTATGGAATTGAACCATGTCCCCCACAAAGTCAAGTTCAAGACCTAACCCACAGTCCTGTACGTGTGAACCCATTTGTAAATAATATCTTTGAAGATGTTATTACTTAAGGTGAGGCCAAACTGAATCAGAGTATGTCTTAATTCAGTTGGCTGGTGTCCTTATAAACAGAGGAAATTTGGACACGGGTGAAAGACAGAAGGGCACAGATGGCCGTGTGATGAATGTAGAGATCAAGCTCTCTAGGCAAGACACCACCAGAACACTAGACTTCAGAGAAAGCATGATCCTCTTGACACCCTGATTGTGGACTGTGTCTTTTAAAACAGAGACAATAAATTCCTATTGTCTAAGTCAACCAGTTTGCAGCCCTGGCAAACTAAAGCAGTATGTGACAAAGATTTTTCTGGACCCTAGCAATGACAACATATTTGGTAACATATTTGCTTGAGATAGCTTGCAAGGCAGTAATTTTACTATTAAGGACGGTGGCTTTGGGCAAAAAGTTTTCCAATGATCACATCACTAGCATCGATATGTTGTTATTAGATATATCTAAGAAAGCACTACAAGAAAGCTGAGGTCAGAAGAGAATTGGTATGTTTGAAAGCAGGGACGAGAGGAACCTAGCAATTCTGGAGCTGGCAGAATTGGAAATGTGACAGTTTCTTAATTCTAATACGTAAAACATAAAACTAGGGAATCTTTTCAACAGCAATCTCAGGGTAAATACCAAAATATGTAAGATTTCTGAATGGGTTAATATGATCTTTCAGTTGGATAAAATGGATCAGGGAAAAGAACAGAGCATAATCCCACAAAAACCTGATGGGCTCAATTTCAGGAGAAAGAAATTGTTAGAAAGGTATTTTAAGATTGGTGAGACTGCATGTGGAGCTGACTATAATACAATGTTTAAAAATCTCTAATTTTTTGATGAACTTGTATTAGCACAAGTAACAAGAGTCTTGGAACAAAGAAACGGACTGTTGAAGACATCAGTAAACCCTTGGACCGCCAAATTTGATTAATAGAAAACAGGCTGGCAAAGCTTTTCCATTCCCAGGAAAAATAAAAAGCCCAGAGAAGTCACTGCAATTCTGAAATCCTACTGGGAAATCACTGTGAGGACACTTATTCTGGAATATGCAATGATTTTTTATTGGGCCTCTGTTGTGCTTCTTATTCTCCATGACTTTTGGCTTCATGCTCTGGGAAGTTCTTCATTTTCTATTATCCATCTTGGCTATATCTGAAGAGAGCAATGGAGAATCTTTAAACACAGTTGCTTGATTCATCTTGGTCTTTTCTTCTGTCCTCTGTCATAAAAACAAAATGTCCCAGATAGAGTTCCAGAATAAGAAGACATCAGAGAGCTGACAGATTCACAGCAACCATAGTCAACCTATAGCTTACATGCAATATGAGTGAGAAATAAATTATTATTAATATAAGCAACCCACTGAAATTTTGGAGTTGTTTGTTGCCCAAAACAGATTTAAAATATCATTTATCTTTCCTTTTTATTCATAAACATGTTACTGACTTCTATTTACTCTTTCCATTTTGCAAATCAGGAAACTTGTTCTCAACAGAATACACAGTCTTATCTTTTTCAGAGTATAAGATGTATGTCCCATTCCATAAGAGATTCCCTCCTAACTGCCTTATATAATCACCAAATTCCTGATCACTAGGCAAAAAATTGGTTCCCAGATGCAGATACAGAATTTTTTTTTAATTCACTCAATGAAATATAAATTAACTCATGGGTTAGATAGAAGGGAATGGTGGAAAGAGGAAGCATCCAACATAAAGACAAATGTTATTGTAATAGCACAAAATTCTTCACACAATTTTGTACTTAAAGATAATCAAGGAACCTATAAAAATGCAAAATATGATACATTTGAAAAAATATTGCTCTGAATATGGACTTTTAGAAAAGCAAGATTTCTGAATACTACATTCTCTTTTATGAAAGACCTCCTGAAATATATGGATTCACTATATTCCATGACTCTCTCTGATATACTCTATAGTTCAATACTTTTTATGTGACTATGAACATGCATCATTTATTCATATTGTAGTTGCCATACAAGGTAGTTAAGAAGTGCTCAATAAATATTTGTTGAGTTAAACTGGATTTATGGTATTTTACCTTTATCATTGTTATTAAAAGTAATTTTCTAAATCAAGTATGGGGGGCGGCTGTATAGCCCACTGGATAGGGCACCAGTACACCACATGGGAGGCCCCCGGTTCGGTTCCCAGGGACCTCTCCGAGCAGGCAGACCACCTGAGAAGGCAAAGCCACCATGGGCTGGGCAGAGCCACCGTGGGCAGGGCAAAAAGCTGCCATGGGCAGGGCAAAGCC
>PVKH010033239.1:0-12041 GCA_004027955.1 Chaetophractus vellerosus | reverse complement strand
ACAAGCTCCTTTGCTCTGGAAGTCCAGGGAGGTGGTTGGTGTCCAGTCTTTAAAGGGCTCCTTCTCCATCCGGCAACCATATAAATAAGGTCACTTGAGGAAAAGAAGTAGGAGACCAGAGTCAGACCAGCCTTTGAAAGACAGGCTTTCACATGGGTCTGGCTGTGATGGAAGGACGCGTCAGCTCTCCAGGGCACAGTGCATGGATACGAGCCCCTGCTGTCAGGAAGGGGACCCGTGGTGAGGGCACTCTGCTGATCAGGGGGTGGCTTTTTCCATCATTCATGGTTTGATCTTTCCAGCTATTTTGGCTAATCGTTCATTAGCATAGACAATTGACAGCTGATTATAGAACCTTACTTTTGAAGGATTCAAATCCTTAAATTATTTCCTTCTTAGTTGACCTCATGATTTTCATGCTCTTATTCTGTCAATTTTTAGCAAGTATTTCTCAAAGCCAGCACAATGCCAAGAGCAGGAGACACAAGTTTTGCCCTTGTGGAGTTAAATGTTGAGAGACGTGTTGAGTAAAACAATTAGAGACTTATTAAGGAAGATGATGTATTTTAAGTATTCAGAATATGTCTGACACCCTGACCCTGTCAGCCAGGGTAGCCATGTGGACAGTGATAGTAACTGGGGCTGGGCAGAGGCATTTTGTTTCTCAAAGGGGAGGCAAAGCTGTGTCAAGATAGTTTGGAACCAGGTTACTGATTCAGAGGCTGGACCGACTGAGAGACAAGGAGGCCGGCATAGCTGAACAGGGAATGGGAATTTTTTTTCCTTTAATATATAGCAATGTAAATTACTTCTTTATGATTAAATCTATTTTTCCCTTGTGGTTTCTTCCATTGATTTTAGGTTTAGATAATTCTTTCCCATTCATATATTTAGAGAACAGATTAATAGTCATCTATGTTTTCTTCAAGTTAAGAAGATCGAAACTTCATACAGATTTGAATATGCAAAAGACATCATCCAAAGACATTCAGAAATGCAGGGGTGTGGGGCTGCTCATGAGCGAGGCAAGAACAGGTTCCGGGATTTGGGCCTCCTAAGCCAGCGAAGGAGTAGGTGAAACAGGGCCAAGGACCGAGTCTTGGAGAGGGAGTTTTTAGGGCATCGAGCAGTGCCATAGAAACCTGGGGAGGAGATTGGACAAAACACCAAACTCAGCAACCACAAAAAACCCATGCCAAGTACAATTTAAGATAGGAAGGGGAAACTGAAGATCACAGAGTGCTCCTGACTCACTTACTTGGAAAGTCAGCCACGTTTGAGATTAATAGTTGGAGGTTCAGGCAGCTCTAACTTCTCAGGGCTTTGTTTGGAGTTCACTAGTCTGTTTCACCTGGACCTGCTGAATACTGAGAAGCCCAGAGCTGCTCTGAGGGAAGGACTGATTACTTTATTGCCAATTAGGAAACATACTCATAGACACAGCAGGGAATAAGCAAAGTAATCTAATGGACGGCACAGTGACTAGGGTGAGGTGAGTGAGGCACTTGCCTGCCCTGAGAGGGAGCCTCCTTGAAGTCTGCACCCAGCCTCCCACTCGCCCCAGCCAGGTCCACACCCTGCTGTTGGCAAGGGAATACAGAAACGAACTGACAGGTAATTAATACAAGTCCAATTCCAAAAAGAAGTTAAGCTTTAAGAAATCTACTATCAGGCACAGGGCTGTTAAAAAATAAGTAGCATGAAGTGATAGTTTGTCCCAAGATGCGTGAAAGGAAGGAATAATTTTAGAAACACACTCTTATCAGCCCCAGGAGAATATCCACGTGGGACAGTATATTTTCGTCCTTCAGAGCTGCAGGTACTGTTCTGACCCTTCTGTGTTCCCCAGAAATGGTGAGAGTAGTTGCTGAGGAAGCCGTAAGCTTCAACAAGGAAGTGTGAAATGACTGGCTAGTGCGAGGGTACACGATCTCACATTACATAAAACTTCTCTCTGTGCAAAGTTGTTCAGCCCACCCAAAAACGGAGCCAGTTCTTAACTCTCTTCTCAGGGCGTTGAGCTCTCTCGAGGTTATATCTGAGTTCTAACCCCAGTTCTGCTACTGCTTATCCACGTGACCTTGGGAGAGTTACTTCCTCTCTTTTGGGGTCTCAATTTTCCTAGTGAGAAAACGGGGGGGGGGGTTGAACTAAATGATCTTCAACGCCCCCATTCAACGTTAACAATCTACAATTCAGGAAATAGGGAAATTAGGAAAATTCAGAACTCTCCTGCAAAAACTAATCTTGGGCTCAGCATTTCAATCCTTCCAAGCAGACTGCATCCCACACTTAGAACCTGGTGCCTTTTTAGATTTTCATGATTTCCACAATTTCGTGCCAACAAAATGTATGGTGCTTCCTTCACCCTAGTTGGTGTTAGGCAGCAGGCCCGTAGCAAGGATACGAGGGTAATGTGTTATTGTTTTGCACATTTATGATTGCTGGTTGCATTTGTTATAAGCAGCTCTGTTCTATTTAGGGAGCTGGTGATCAATAAAGCAGATAATATTTCCATCATATTCAAAAAGACTAATGCTGTAAAGACAGCCTGTTGAGGGGGCCTCTGTTTTCTTAGCAGCTTCACAATTTCCTGCAGACTGTCTCCCATGCAGGCGCTTTTCTTTGCTGGGTCTGTCCTCTGTTCCAAGCACCAGAAGATTCATACCCAGTCATTTGTTAGAGCTGGAAAAAAAAAGTGTCACTTCTGGTAGAACTAAGGGAGAAAAAAATCATGGCAAGATTTTCTTTTTCCATATTTCCAAACAGTGGGGGGAAAATAATGGAACGTTTGCCTTGATTTTTTGTGTTGCTTTGGCTGCAATGAAGAGATGGTTTCTTGAAGGCAAAAATCTGTCTTTTGTCTTATTGTTGCCATCTTCAATCATGGAAAAATCTGTTCTTTCTGGCGACTTTGCATTACTACTTTTCCCCTCAAATCTGTCGTTTGTGCCATTTGTGATACGTCTTGACTCTAACATGGGTTTGAAGGGCAGGGTGAAGAAAATGTCTCTGACCCATGAAACAGAGAGAATTATCTCCTTTTCCTGCTTCTTCGCCCCCTCCCCCCCCATTGCCTCCTCTCCACAGCGAGGTCTGGGGGAGCCCTGAGCTGATTTAGGTGCTCAGGTTCACGGCTTTGGGGGTGAAGAATGCTCAGACCCCATCTCAGCAGCCCTTTTCTTTTCAGGCAGAAAGCTCAGGGCAGTCCTCAGACCACTGGGAAATCTAGCAGGCCCCCATCCACCCCTTTGGCCTTTGTGAAAATCACTTTTCAGATGGCTGTAGAGGCATGAAGTACTGTTATCATTTTGGTGATTCTATTCTGGGGATTTCTACTCAGGTCTTGGGTGAACTTTAATTCCTTCTCCTAACTCATTTCCCTTCCCCTCTCCTTTCTTCCCTACAAATCCCATAGTGACGAGAGGTGGTAAAGCAAAGGTTCCCCCATCCACCCCCATCTTGAGATCAGTGGGAACCACCCCTAAATCCCAACCACCTCCACTTCTACCCACTAATAAGATACAAGAATTTTAAATTAAATTTCTCATTCTTTTCAAATGAAACAATCGTAATTAAACCTCTTTGATAAAATAACATTTCTTGACCAGGTAGTCTCAAATGTTATAGCTGGTATGTACTAGTTACTCAGTAATGTTTGTTAAAGCAAAAGAATGAATGAATAAGTGGTAGAGCATTTTATGGACTCGAATAGTGGGCTGATTTTGTGAGAAGCCTGGGAGAGATTTGTGGCATCCCAGGCCCGGGTGAGAATGAAGCAGTGTGTCTTGTCTGTGAAGCATTCCTGGTAAGGCAGTGCTGCACGAGAGGGAGAGAAATTAAGAGACAAGAACTTAGAAGTGAGGGAAGACTGATGAATCCTCATATCTGGGAACTGGGTCAGATTCAGAGTTTTCAGAAGCAGGTGAAAAATTCCACAAGATCAGTTGATTTTCCTTTTCCAAACAAACGTCTGGTTCAGTTAAAGGGAATTAAATTTGAGGCAGTGGTTCCTATTACCTTTATCTGCTTTGAATGATTATTCTTAAACAGTTCTTTAAAAAAATGAAAAGGTCTCTGATAGTCAAGGACTAAGAAGAAAACCAGAACCCTGACTCTTTAAAACTTAGGAGTCAGGATGGAGAAGGAAGCTGGGACTCCAACTTACGCTGCTCCCATGCCTGCCCCCTGCTTGGCCTGGGGGTGGGGTGGCAAGGACTGGGCTCTGGACTGGAGGTATAGAATGTCCTGGTCAGGCAGCAGTCTTAGCATTAGCATGATCTAAATTAGGTTGAGGTGGGGCTCTGGCTTAGGAGGTAACCAAAATCTGGCAGGTTGAAGTTTGAGGGAGGTGGCAGGATGTTGGTAGTCCTTAGGGAACGAAAATCAAGGGAAAACAGGATAGAGGCTCCAGCCTGCTGGGTCAGTGACAGCCTCGTGCAATACCTCATGTGGCCCTGAGGGCAAAGCTCGTGGGCGGGGATCTGAATGGTTGACAAAATACTCTCAGCATTCCAAGCCTCCATATTGGATTCTGTCCTCTCTCCCTCTACTTCTGTCGTTGTTAAAATGCCCATATATTTAAGTTCTTAAAGAGTTGCCAAGTAATTCTGATTCCTCCAAATAAAACTCCCAGTCGTCATTCACTCATCCTTTATTCATCCACTCAGCATAAAGTCTCTGAATTCAATGAGAGAATACTTTGGCTTTCTTTGGGGCTTCTCAGGATCTCTGAAGGAAGAGGTCATCTGAGACTTATTTTTCCAATTAATCTTCTAAGGCTTTCTATTTCCCAGGCCATGACCTGGGGCTTAGATCAAGATTAGGGACGTTGGGAAGCAAACATAGATCATTGTCTTGCTAGAAATATCAGATGCCGAGCAACAATTGCAAAGGTTTTCTCATTAGTTTTCTCTATCTCCATTGTAGCAGTATAGTCTGTGGGATTTATTTCATGGAATTTCCTAAATAGAAACAGAAAGAGGTACTCATTTGTGCTTCCCCCACAAAGATCAGAGTCACATGGCCTGTCGGTACGAGAGTGCTTGCAAGTACAAGGGGCTTAATAACTGCAGTGTATAAAGATGATGTGTTTTATAGAGCATGAGAGATCTCTGACACCCTCAAGAAATGTGTCTTACTGTGTTAGTAGAACCACCAACTAGCAGGTAATAACATTAAGCTTGACACATGCATGGCACTTTACAGTTCACAAAGCACAGCCAAGCGATTTATACCACTTAAGACTCATGACGACCCAGCAGGGTTGATATTATTTCCTCCTACTTTATAGATTAAGAAACAGGCTCAGATACAACCTGTCTGAAGTCACACAGCTGGCTGGTGACAGAGTCAGAATTCAGAGCCAGGGCTATTGGCCACATTCCTTGTGCTCTGTCCTAGCCCAGACAGTGCTGCCCTGATACTGTCGCTACAACTTCTGGCCTCACCTCCCAGGCACCCCCCATTTGAGATCCAGAGCTTAAAAGAGGTAGTTTGAGCAGAAGCTGCAACTGGGGAGAGATGTGATACCTGGCCATGAGCAGAGGTGAAGGACAGTGATCCATGTGACGAGATGGCAGAAGAGGGGAAGCCAGGTTGCTGATCTTTTATTTTTTATTGTTCCTAATACTAGGTTGGCCTTGGTGTTACACCAACTATTCATGTAGCTTCATCTCCTAAATTAAAAAAAAAATTTTTTTAGGTACTAGGGTGGGGGTTGGGGCAGGAGTGAATCTGGAACTTTGTACATGGGAAGCTGGCATTCAATTGCTTTTTTGTTTGTTTGCTTGTTGTTTGTTTATTTTTTGCTTGTTTGTTTTTAGGAGGCACCAAGGACCAAGCCCAGGACCTCCCATGTGGGAAGCAGGTGCTCAACTGCTTGAACCACATCTGCTCCCCAATCTCCTTCCTCTTAATGGTTGACTTTCCATGTGTGTAGAGGGTACCAACTCATTTGGGGCAATCAGTTTCTCAGATGGCTTTGATCTGCATTGGGATATGCTATTAGCCTAAGTAAGTTTTGCTTTTGTTTCTTTTGTACTAAGGAAACCAAGGTGATACAGTTTCTACTTTAGAAAATTTGGAAAATACAGAAGAGTAGAAAAAAGAATACTTAAAGTCACATATTCTTAGCCCATTTAGATCATATTTGGTTATGGAGTTCTGATACCTGTGACACTGTGGATAAACATTGAAGACATCATTTTGAGTAAAATAAGCCAGACACAAAAGGACAGATATTGTATGATCTCAACGATATGAAATAATTAGAATAAGCAAACCATAGAGTCAGAATCTAGAATATAGGTTACTAGGGGACAGGGTAGGGGTAGGGATTAGGGAGTTAAGGCTTAAAATGTACAGTTTCTATTTGGGACGATGTAAAAGTTTTGGTAGTGGAGGGTGGTGATGGTAGCACATCACTGTGAATATAATTAACACCACTGAATTATAAAGGGGGAAATTTTAGGTTGTATTTATGTTACTAGAAATTTAGAATAAAAAAAAACAACAACAGAGTAAACCCAGACAAGGTAGAGAGATGAAGATAAAAGCAGAAAATAATGAAATAAAAAACAAGCTTTAGACATGATAAAAAGCAAAAATTAAGGGTTTTCCGAAAGACTAATAAAATAGAAAAAATAGGGGAGCGGATGTGGCTTAAGCGGTTGAGCGCCTGTTTTCCAGATGGGAGGTCCTGGGTTTAGTTCCTGGTGCCTCCTAAAAACAAAAACAAAAAACAAACAACAAGCAAATAAACAAACAAACAAAAAAAACAATTCAGGGGAGCTGATGTGGCTCAGGGGTTGAACACCAGCTTCCCACATATGAGGTCCTGGGTTCAATCCTTGGCCCCGGTTCCTCAAAAAAAAAAAGTATATATATATATATAAAGCACATGTACTCTGCCCATGTAGATAATATTTGGTTATATATCCTTCTAGTCATTTTTCTTCTCTCTCTTATGGTTTTTACCTATATACAAAATAGGTATTTTATTTTGCAAATTTGATTGCAGCTTACATTTCCAACTTAACAATACACTGAATTTAAGAAATGTTTCCATGTTATCATGTTGTCTTATAGAACATGTTTCCTTCGCTGCACAGTATTCCACAATATAGTTTGAACCTAATTTTACTTTATGATCCCCTACTTATGGGCATCACTGTTGTTTCTGATTTTCCCCTTTTGCTTGGTCCCTTTCAGCTATCATGCCTATTCTTGTAACTGGGCTCCTATGCTGTTCCTTGTGATTGAGCCCTAACCCAGGGCCCCATTTCTGGGAACTGTGTCCCTTCTTGGTTTTCTGCTCATGGCCTGAGGTCCTTGCAGGGATGGGAGTCCTGTC
Source organism: Chaetophractus vellerosus (assembly GCA_004027955.1). NCBI lineage: Eukaryota > Metazoa > Chordata > Mammalia > Cingulata > Chlamyphoridae > Chaetophractus > Chaetophractus vellerosus. The sequence continues at coordinate 4,687 of PVKH010033239.1, read as the reverse complement.
TCTGAAAACCAGTCTCTCCCTGGCTGGCTCCCAGCTGCCTGCTGCCAGACCTGCCATGCTGGTGCCCAAGCCTCTAACTCTTGTCTGCCACCAAACCCAACTGGGACAACCATCTGCCCAGCCCCACTCTGGTAGGCTTGTCTAATCTTTAGGTCCTGATTTTCCCTGCTTGGCCTTGATCCTAGGCCTTGAAAGCCTGAGGGTAAGAGGAAAATGGTGGGGCAGGATTTGGGGGAGAGGAGTGGGTAGGCAAGTCTGGAGGAAGTGGACATGTGTGCACCAGCAGCTGGGTGGAAAGGGTGTCTCGCTTAGTGGGAGTGGAAACAAGCAAACACTAAACAATGTACTGTTCCCAAACTCACTTTATTCTCTCCCATGTCTTGGCCTTGGATATCCTCTTTGCTTTGCCTGGAACATTCTTTCCCTCCTTCTCAGCCTACCTAAAATCCTTTTCATCCTTCAGGCTTCAGTTAAGATCCGAGATTCCCAAACTTTCTCTGTGCCCTCAGTGTGTCAGTAATTTTTTCATTATCAAAAGAGGTACTTACCAATTACATTGTGAGTGCAAACCACAGTTCAGTTGTTAGGTCTGAAAAATGTAGTAAGTATTTAGGTGCTAATAAGTTAGCCATTCGAAAAATAACACATAATTTGAAGGGATTGTCTATTCTCCAGATAGTATTGTTTAGTATTATATATTCATTCTGAAATAACTGCAATTACTTCCTAAGGGGAGGTACAAACCCTCTGGGCACTGCCCAGCTTCTCATATTTTAGAATCAGATTGGCCTCCCCACCGTCAGTTGCTGTTCACACTGATTTTCATGCACTTCTTTCTATCACGGTAACCACTGAAAATGCAGCTTTGTAGAAATAACGTCATTGAAAAAACTGTGCTGTGAGCTAATGTTGAAGTGTCACTACATCGAGCCAGTAGTTCGTGTTGTGTCAGACAGATGTTGGACAAGGGCTGCGTGACCCTCCGCAACTCAAAACAGTCCACAGGGCCCCTGTGAGTTTACTGTGACGGTCTGGGGCTCTTTGGGCCCATCCTCCGGCATTACTCGTCTCTTTCCTGTTCACTTAATTGCAAACGTCATGAAGACAGAGAGCACGTGTGTCTCGTTTACCTAGAACAGTGGCACCCAGAAACGTTTCTGGAATGGAGGGATGGAGCCCATCACTTTCTCATGCCGGAGTTCCTTGATAAGGCAGGGTTGGAAGCAAAATAGCTGAAGTGCCGGGTTTGGTGGGAGCACGGACGACAAGCCCACTCTGAGAGGCTTTGGTGGACGATGTTGAGAAATAAGCAAGGTTACAGCAGAGGACCGATGCGAGGGATTCGGGGCCAGGTGCTGAGGACGCAGCTGATTACAGAATGAGCTTGCGGGAGTGCAAGCCACGATAAGAAAAGCCCAAGGAGAGGGTGAAAAGAAGCTTGCACAAGAGGTCAAGACAGATAATGAGAAATTCGTCACGTACATAAGGAATGTCTGCCCGGGGAGGACGGGGGCGGCGCCCCCTCCAAGACAGAGCAAAGGCAATTTATTGTCAGACGCTGTTTCTGAAAATTAAATGGATCTTTGCCTCGGTAGGCTCACAAAAGAAGGGCAGAGGACAGCTCCCACAAGGACACAAATTTCCCAAGGGACAGCAAAGAAATATCCTGGAGGGCATGCAGGGTGGGAGGGGCGAGGAGAGAAAAAAATCTTTATTGTAATAGCGTGGCTTTTGACTTTCTGGAGCTGACGAGCAGGGTCCAAACGGAAAACCCACTGAGGAAACCAATCTCTTATCGCTGGCCCCCAAGCTGCCCATTGTTTTGTGCCCACCGTAGTCCAGAGGGCCTCATTTTGTCACATTCTGTTCCTGGGACTGAAGCAGACTGTTCCAAACAGACTTCCTTGCCAAGTCGGGGTAGTGAGAAAGCTGTACTTTTGAAGTGCTATTAGTGTCTTCCTCAACTGACTTCTATAAGGTATTGTTTTCCGGTAAAGGAGGAATAAGGGAAATACTTCAACAATAACTGCTCTGGGGGAGTGTGTGCAGGGAAATCATTATCTCTCATTGTGCCAATACGTTTCAAGGCAACAAGCCAAGCTCTTCTTATGCTGCTGGAGCCTGGACTATAGCTCTGAGGTCAAAACCTGCACCAAGCAGGGGGTTCGTGCAAAATGCTGCCTGGAGACGCCCAAACCATCCGAGGCATGTTTGAGACCAAGCGTTTCTCTCATTGTGGAAATCATGGTGGGGAATTTACGGTACTTTAAGGAGTGGAAAAGCTCTTCCCACAATGATAATAAAAAAATAAGAGCTCATGCTACCAAGCACATATTCCGAGCTAGGCATTGTGATACACGCTTTGAATGTAATCTCAGTTCAAATTCATTAAACAACTGTAAAACGGGGCACCGTTATCACCATTTTGGGATGAGGAAACAGACAGCAGGATTCCATCCTGGGTCTGCTTGCTTCTAAAACTTTATTTTTTTTTTACCCACCAAGTGAAGCTGCCATGTTCTGAGCCTGGCCTGACAGCCAGTCAGTAGTTCTGTTTCCTGAGCATGTATTATGTGCTGAGCAGTGTTTTAAGCACTGAAGAGGCCCCGCAAAGAGGAATAAGACATGCTTTCCCTGCGCTCTCCTCCCAAGGAAATTTTTGGGAAGACAAAACTAAGAGAAAAGAGCCCAGCATAAAATTAGGTGCTAAACTGACCATGATGGAAATAAATACAATTTCAACAAAAGATTTAGGGTGTGACAAGATTAGTATGAACTGGAAAATCTATTTCAGATCTTGAAAAAGAAAGAAAAGGGGATGTAAGCCCTTAGAACTGTGTAGTCTTAGAGTGAAAAAGGACTTGAAGATTTTGCACAATCCTCCCCCAGAGGTCCCTTTTCCAGCTTTTACAATTAATTCCCTTAAACTGGCTGGTGATTCCCAGCCCGTCTACCTAAAGCTGTAGAAGCCCAGGACCAGTGAAGCTCTTTCCCACCACCCTAAACCAAGGCTCTGTGCTTGATACGGGAGAGAAGAAGCAAGAGGCAGCACACAGCACGGGGAGATGTTTAGTGTGGTACCTGGAAGAGTTTCTAAAACACTGACAATAGGAATATCAACAAAACAGGTAGTTTTCTTCCCATCTCTCAATTTTTAGGCATATCGTTGCATGGGAGGGCTGGGAGCCTACAGCAGACCCCTTCCGAATCCTTGTACTCAGTTTCTAGTTTCAGTAAGGGGTGGCTGGGCTTGCCTGGCTTTTCTCCTCCTTTGGTTTTCTATTACTGAGAAGAGGTCTTCTCAATCCATCCACCCCCTAGGTCTTGGTGGGCTTCACTGAAAGAAGGAGCCCATGGTAGCTGGCATGGTCGCCACAAAGCCTGCTTCTGCTTCTGTCTCTAAAGGTCTACCACACTCGGAAATCATGGGCTGGACCTGCTGTCTTTAGAGATTCCTCTCCCAGGCTGAGCTTTGCATCTCCCTGTTAGAAATGAAAACTGTTGGAAGGGTAAATTGTCATGAGATGTCACTGATCACAGTTTTCTCCAAGAAGAGGGAGAGAAGTTAGGGCACTGTGCAGCATGGGGAGGGAAGTGACAGTGATGGTGTAGGGACCTGTGATGGGTGAAGTGGGGCTGTGCACAGCTGGCCGAGGACCATACCTGTGCCTGCCCCGGTATGGGTCCCAGCAGGGAGAATGCAGGAAGGCCCCCTGGCTTCTGTACGAGTGCCTCGTTGCTGGCCTGTGGAAGCCACTCTCCTGGAGACCCAACAAAGAGGCAGCTTTGTGGTTAGGATGAGGTCTCCAGCGCTGCTCTAGGGAACACAAAGACCAGAAGATGCTTCAGGGAAAAGCCCTTGGATAGCAGGATTCCACGGTGGCCGAAGGGTGGGTGACCCATTTGCGGATTACATCGGAGGCTACCAGGGTGTTCGTTCCTCATGGAAACACAAACCTGGACGAGGGGACCGACACGATTAGACTTGTAAAATGAGTTTTTTCCTGATTATAAAAGTAGCTCCTGCCCATTGTAAAAAAATAAAAATAAAGGGAAAAAAATCCTCATCCAGAATTTCACCAAACATAGATAATCACAGTTAGTATTTTGGTAGTTTTTTCCCTAATCTTTTTCATACCCACATGTTTATGTGTATCATACATTTATAGTGCAATCATGCTATATTTGTACTTTTGCACCTCGCTTGTCAATTACTATTACATTGTATGAACATTTTTCACTAAAAATCTTCATTAATAAAAAATGGGTTCATTCATATAATTTAAAAATAGTTATCCATATGTGGTATGCATATTTCATAGTTCATTTGAGTGTTCCCCTTTCTTAAACATTTAGGTTATTTTCATTTTTAGGTGAACAAATATTTTTCAATTTTTCTAATCTTTTTTTTAAGACCAGGCTCATAGACATGGAATTATTAAAGTATAGAATAAGTTTCTTAGGGTTGTGGTAGAAAAATAAGAACACAGAGACCGGTTTACAAAAGAGAGAGAGAGAAATTTAAAATTATCCTTGAATGTCTGTCCCAAGCAGGCCCAGCCCTACCATTCCTGTAGCCGAGGCAAGAGTACAAGTGGAGGCCCACACACCATATAGCTGAATATTTAAAAACGATAAATCGAGCTAACACACTGTTAAATAAAATATGTTCTACCCTTACATTTGT
>PVKH010033238.1:0-12035 GCA_004027955.1 Chaetophractus vellerosus | reverse complement strand
AGGTCTGGCTGTTGCAGGATGCCTGAAGTCTGGAGGGGACAGTGGTTCTGGGAACAGGCCTGAGATCAACTAATCCTAACCCAATGACTTTGGGAGCCTAAATGACCCAGAGAGAAAACAAGTGAGTGTGTACCGAAACAGTTATTTCGTTAACTCTCTAAAACTTTGCGGCCCAAGCAACACTGTGTGGGACCCCTACTCCTGGCAGCTCAACATAACATGGATTGAGGGGATGTTCTTTTCCCCCTGCAGGAGAAGGCTGAGTTCTTTTTTAAAAAATTAAATAATTTATTTTTATATCAATGTTACAGATTACTCAGTTAACACAAGAGAGTAATTACAAGACAATAAACCCCCCATTGTTTTTGTTCATTTCTCAATCTTGTGGGATTTGGGATGATGTCTACTTTTACTGCTTCAGGCTGAGAAGGGATGTAGACGTTATGGGGCAGAGGAATGGAATTCTTTTATTTTATTTTTATTTTTTAGGAAGTACCAGGGATTGCTACATCTGCTCCCTGGAATTGTTTTGCTTGCAGCTGAAGATACTCTTTGCTTTTGGCATGGAGCTGGTCCATCTTCTTGGGGGAGGCCCGAAAAACTGGAGAATAGTAGTCGGCCGCACACCTGTGGGGTTTCAGGGCTCAACTGGCATAGGAACAATCTGGAGACTTTAAGTCTCTGAGAAATAAACTGAAAATTATAAATTCAAGTAAAAGAAGTAGAAGAATAATGATTAGGGGATTTATAAATGAATATAACAATGTTATATTTGGGAAATAACTTTTCATATATTCTCAGATAGACTAGCTTGCCGAGGTAGTGTTGATTTCATGTAGCCTTTTGGCTTGCCTATGGTGCCTGGATGTCCTTAGGGCCCTCAGGAGCACTTTTGTTTGAACCTTTCTTTACTGTGGCAGATTGTGAAATATGGCTGAGATCTGCATAAGTGTAACTCTCTGGAATGACCTCCCAATTCTCTTAGAAATCTTTTAGCCATAAAACTCTATTTTATTTAATATTTCCCCCGTTTGATCAAGGTCTTTCTCCATATGCTTTGCTGATTAACCCTTGGTAATGACCCCTCAAATCCAGGGAGGCTTATCCCTGGGAGTCATGTCCCATGTTGGGGGCAGGGTGGGTAGTGAGTATATTTGCAGAGTTTGACTTGAGCAACAAGGAGGTCTTCGGGAGGTAACTCTTAGGCATTAATTATAATTAGGCTTAGTTTCATTGTTACAGGAATAAGGTTCATAGGTACAAGCTTTAAGATTGAGGGCTTGGTTTCTAAAGGCGGAGTTCTTAGCATTGTGCCTGCTACAAAGTTGGTGATCAAAAATACTTGATGATATAAAATTGTTCGATGCAAAGTGTAAACCATAATGTAAACTATTGACCATGGTTAGTAGCAATGCTTCATTTTTTGTTTTTCATTTGTAACAAACATACCATACTCATGAAATATGTTATTAATAGGCAAAAATGTGAGAGGGGAAGGGGATGGGGTATATGGGAATCCCATATATTTTCGATGTGACTTTTCTATAACCTAAAGCTTCTTTGAAAATAAAGTGGAAAAAAAAAGAGACTAGGGTAATATACAGAAGAAATTGTTAGCATACATAAAAGATAACAGATCTTATGGTGATGAAAAGCACAATGCAAGAAACTTTTTTTTTTTTTTTTGGCTTTGTTTTTGGGGGAGGTTTTGGATTACAGAAAAGTTACAATTATAGTGGGGGAGGATCACTGGTACAGGGTGTCAGTGGTGGGGGGATGTGTGGGGAATGATGCACCCCAGACATGCCTCTATGGAATATGAATGCGTTCATGTGGTCATGGGATGTTTATTTCAGTGGGTGGAGATCCACACAATAACCAACAAAATAATAAATTCCCATCCTCGGGAATCCTGCTACATTCTCTAATAAAGTGGCAAGAATCTCTAGAGTACATAGGCAGTTCCTAGTGAAAGAGGACAGACCAATATGCCAGGCCCTTGATATTAATGCTTATACTTATAAACCTTATTCTTGTAAAATTGAAACTTAGCCTAGTATTATATATTGCCTAAGAGTTACCTCCTGAAAACCTCCTTGTTACTCAAATGTGGTCCCTCTCTAAACCAAACTCAGCATATAAACTCACTGCCTTCCCACTGGTGTGAGACCTGACTCACTGGGATGGGTCTCCCTGGCACTGAGGGATTAATACCAAGCATAAACCAGTGATGCATTTGGAAAAAGACCTTGACCAAAAGAGGGAAACATCAAATGCAAAAGAGTTTTTATGGCTAAGAGATTTCAAAATGAGTTGGGAGGTCATTCCAGAGATAACACTAATGTACGTCTCAGGAGGATCTCACTGACTGCCACAGTAAACAAAGCCTCAAGCAGGGGTGCTCCTGAAGGCTCTAGAGACATCTGGACACTATAGGCAAGGCAGATAATCCCAGGAAATTTGCATTCTGTTGGTGGCCCTTACCTTGGAATATATGTTAGCCTATCTCCACAATGTAAGAGAGTTAGACTCATTTATAATTTCCCTAACATGTATCTTCTGTCCCTTTATTTGAACCTATAATCAGCACTATACCTGTTAAATATATGTCCCAGAGACTTAAATCTTTGGTCTGTTCATGTGCTGGTTGAACCCTGAATCTCAGCAGAGTTTCAGCCAACACCTCCTCTCCAGTTTGTCAGACTTGCCCAGGACACCTAACAAAGTGATAATGATGGACAATGCCCATCCCCAGAAAATAGAGAGTATCTACAACTGCAAGCAAGACACTTCCATCCATCTGACCCATGGGATCTAAGCCCCATCTCAACTGGAGGCAGAGTGGACATCACCATCCCCAAATCCTCAAGACTGAGGAATGAACAAACATAAGGGGGAAATGCAACCATGGACCAAAGCAGACATTATTATTATAGTAATGGAAGAACTTGTAACATTGATATAAAGATAGTGATCACCAGAGGCTCTGAGGGGAGAGAGAGGGAAGAATAGGTGTAACATGGGGCATTTTTGGGTCATTGGAATTGTTCTACATGATATTGTAATGGAGAATACAGGCCATTATACGTTTTTTCAAAACCTATAGAATTGTACAATGCAAAGCGTAAACCATAATGTAAACTATAGACCATGTTTAGTTGCAATGCTTTAATATTTGTTCATCAACTATAACAAATGTACCACACTAATAAAAGATGTTATTAATAGGGGAAAATGTGAGAGGGGGAAGGGGTGGGGTATATGGAATCCCTTATATTTTTTATATAACCTTTTTGTAATCTAAAACTTCTTTTAAAAATAAAGTTTAAAAAAGAAAAAAATACTTGGTAGAAGTAATATTAAGATAAAGATATGCATTTAGTGAATAGACATGACAGAGGTCTTGGGAGAACAAAGTTGTTGATTGCAGAGCAATCAAACAAGTGGAAACCCAGATTAACAAGTGAGATACCCCTGGGGGCTCCCAGAAATGGGAGGTGGGTTTTGCAAAAGATTGATATCCTTGAGTTGGCAGATAGATGTTTGAATATAGCAATTTAGGGTATTGTTAGTGTCGTTCATACCCCCAGGCTGGTGAAGAAAGGGTTACATCAGTTTTTTCTGAATGAATGAAAAGAGTGGCTTGTCAACAAGGAGATGGGATATAAAAGGGAGAAAACCGAAGTCATTGGGTACTGCTGATAAAAGCTATACACCTTTATGACTCAAGTGTTTATGACATTGTCTTTCTCTTTCCTGCTAGTCTTACTGATGTACTTGCCCATATGTGTCCATGTGGCTCTTGTCACCTGGGGTACATGGTCCTCCGATGAGGAAGGACTCAGCAGATCTTCCAGCATCTGGACCTATGGGAATTATCTCTAAGAGTTAAGATAGACCATAGGGTATAAGTTGTTTGCTCTCCTCCTTTCTCTGTCAGAAATTCCCTTCCCTCTGCTCTTCTCATAACTGGGTCTTTTTAAACTTTTGGATGCCATCTTAAATACTACTTTTTAGAGGAGACCCCCCCCCCCCAACCTGATAGACTGGCCAGAGCCTCCCTACTTCTGAAAGCTCCGGGGGCTTTTCCTGGCTCCTATACTTGATCCCAAACCTCCCGTAAGACCCAGCCCGACCAGTGTATGAATTATTCAGTTAGAGGCTGAGAGCCAAAGCTGTCTGGTTGAAGTAGAGAAAAAGACATAGGGTAGCATTTTCAGGAAGTGATTTCTCATGGTGATTAAATACACTCATGTATGTGGGGGTGTGGGGTGTTTATGTTGGGGGGATGTAGCTCATTACCATCTTCTTCCTAGGGCCCAATCTAGCCAGTGTCACATCAGAGTCCTGAGTCTAAGCAAAGCCCACCCCTCCCACTCACTTGATGATGGGGATGGTGGGGTTGGCAACAGAGGCAGGAGGCTTCAACCTGCCCTTTGTTGACTGATGTTGTCAGTTTAAAAAAAAACATTGCTTCAGTGAGGTTGTGTGAGAAATTGTGGAGGGGAGATGATTATGTAGATGTGTTTAAGCTCTCAGCTGGGGATGGATGGTTTCCAGAAACCCGCTGGGGACCACAACCCCTACCATGCATTTGCTGGCTTAGATACAGCTAGGGGCCATTTTTCAAGTTCAAAGAAGAAGGGGATGAGCAGGTGTTGGGGAGGAGGGACTGCCTGTTGAAGAATTGTGGGAGGAGCCCCTTTTCTCCTGGAGCACACACTCAGCTGTGACCCCACAGCATCTGCTTTTGGGTGACACATCGTTGGAGAGATTCTAATCTGGCCTCTGCCACAGACATGTTGGCAGCCCTAACCCTGAACTTTCTTGCATTTGCAGTCTTTAAAATGGGGATCATAAATCAGGTGAATCTGAAGTTTCTTTCCACCCTTAATTCTCTGTGGATTGATGATCCTGGATTTAAAGGAACAGGAGGGGGGCTGGCTGTATAGCCCAGTGGATAAGGGCGCCGGTATACCACATGGGAGGTCCCAGGTTCGGTTCCCGGGGACCTCTCCTAGTGGGCAGACGGCCTTGAGAAAGGCGGGGGCAAAGCTGCCGTGGGCAAGGCAAAAAGCCACCACGGGCAGGGCGGAGCCGCCATGGGCATGGCAAAGTCACCCGTGAAACACGGAGCTGCCGCCTGCACGGAGCCGAGCAGCCTGCAAAATACGGAGCGGAGCCGCCCGTGAAACAGAATGGAGCCACCCACGAACGGAGCGAACCGCCTGCGTGGAGGGCCAACTCGGAGCGTTGCCGCAAAAGACGGGGGGAGACAAGAAGCAGACATAGAAAAACACAGAAGAATGGACACACAGCAAGAGCAAGCGGGGGGGGGGGATGTAACAAAAAAATCTAAAAAAATAAAAATAAAAATAAAGGAACAGGAGGGAATTTATCATTGTTCCAAGAACAGACTATGTGACCTTGGATAGGTCCTTTCCCTTTTGATTTCACCTCCTTTGGAGGTGGCAGAGCACACCTTCCCTGGAACTGGCCAGTTGCTTCTCTTTGCTGTTTGTGTAAGTTTCCTGTCATGTCCCTGAAATTCTCCCTTCTCCAGAGGCTGTAAAACACCACCCTTCTCTTTTAGTGCTCCTGCCACCACTCGCCTCAGCCTCTGGAGCCTTCTTCTAGGGGTTGAGTAGGACCTCTGCTTGTCTGTTTGCTGAGCCATTGAAAATTTCATGGATAATTCAGGAACACAAATCAAACAGGAGGTTGGAAGTTCTGGATTTATGAAGAAAAATGAGTCAAACTTGGCAATTTATGAGCAGCTCAGAACAGCAGCATTAGGGGGAGGGAATGGGGAAGGGCAGAGTATTGGTCTGGAGGGCTGGGGACACAGTTGGGGAATGAAGAGGTGGGAGTGGGGCTGGAGAGAGTAAAGAGGGTCCTGGGCCTTAGCTTCCAGACCAATAGCTGTGTGAGTTGCCTGTGCCCTGGACAAATAGGGCAAGTAGAGTCCAGTGAGGATGTAGTGACCGTCTTCAGGCATCAGAGAGTGGGGCCACCCCACAAACCCTGATGAGGTCACCTTGTGGACTAGGGCCTTGATTGGATACTGAGGAGAAGGGAAGTGAGGACAGAGAGAGAGGACACATTTTCCAGCCTTGGGGAGCACTAGGCCAGAATTGAGAGGCTTGGCTGCCTTTCCAGAGCTCTGCTTCTGAGAAGCAAAAATAGACCTTTTCCAGGGAGCTCAGGTTGTGGTGTGTGTGTGCATGAGAGAGAGTCCTAGCTGGTCAAGAGTCTTCTTGAGACTTTTCCAGTCTCCCCAGGGGGATTCCAGTAAGGGTCGATGGGACTCTGACTAGCTGAGCTCCCACAGCTAGCTAGTAGAGGTTAGCTCCTACAACCTCCCCAGCATGGGTCCTCTTGGTTTAGTTCCATCCTCTGTCCAACTTCTTCTGCTTGGCCCAATGGACCTTGAGAAAAGTATTTTCAGGTATGTGGTCTGATAGAAATGGTTCTATCTGAGAATCAGGGGTTGAGAGATCTGGGCAGAGCCCCAAGTAGGTATTGTCAGGGTGACATTGAACAAGTCACGTCCCCTTTTAGGGTGTCAATTTCCTTATCTGAGAAATGAGAACAGTATTCCCTTCACCAGTCTTATAATGCTGTAGTACAAATGAAATAAAATTATAACAAATATGTGCTTGGTATCCTCTACGGTACTGTGTCAAGGTGATGAATTCCTTTTCTTCTATTATTTTTCCATGGGAATATACCCTACCACTGCTCCTTCCAGGGCTTCAGATTCTCTATGTCTGAAATGAAGAGGTTAAACCAAGTCAGCCCCCAGGCCCCTTCCAACCTGAACAACATCTGATTCTCTATCTTGGTATCTCTGTTCCTGATTAACATGTTCTCAGTTGAGGGTGGGTCTTCCAGGGTCTAGGACTTGGAGGAAGCAGGACTCTGCTAAGAAAACCATTTAGCAAAATGATTTCGAGGTAGACGGCCTTGCTACTTTCTCTTAATCTCTTCTGGGGTCCTACTGAAGGTGCAGCTAGCAGATCCATTCTAATGACTAAATGCAGATAGGTGGGGTTGTCCCTTAGTAAATATTAGAGGATTTCCCTGGAACTCAAGTCATTCAGTGCAAAACATTTCCATTTTAATAACTGAAGGACATGAAAGGAAAAGGGAATAAAGACTCCTGAGGTCGGGTGGGGATGTACTGTTGACTTGGGAATCATTATTTAGAGTCAACAAATAATTACTGAGCTCTGTTGCATTGCATTAGCTTGTACTACCTATTGGATGCTGTTCCAGGGAGTTTCATATTCATTATTTAATTCGATTTCATAATAATCATAGGAAGAAGATGGTGTCATTCCCTTTTGGCAGATGAGGAAATTGAGGCTCAGAGAAGTAAGGGAACTATTCAAGTAAGGTCATAATGCTGTGAGAGATGGAGCTGGGACAAAAACCCAGGCCTATCTGACCTCAGAATTGGAGCTTCCCCTGCAAAGTGATTCCAGATTCCAGGCCCACTTTATGTATATTTATTGGAAAAGCTGTGAACTTACAAAACAATCATGTAAATGTGCAGCATTCCCGTTCAACACCCCTCCACCAACACATTACATTGTTGTGGGATATTTGTTACAGATTATGAGATATCATCAGACTCTTACCACTAAATATGGCCTAGAGCATACATTTGGTATATTTTTTCCATAAACCCTATTATTAACACAGTACTTCTTTGACATCGATGCAAAAATATTACAATATTGCTATTAACTATAGTCCATAGGTTACATTAATTGTATTTCTCCCATGCATCTCCATAGTCTTACCACCACCTTGTAATAGTGATGTACATTTGTTCTAGTTCATAGAAGAAAATTCTTGTATTTGTACTATTAACCACAATTCTCATCTACCTCTGGGTTCACTATGTTATTCAGTCCCTAGATTATTCTCTAGCTTTGTTTCAGTTGGCATTTATATCCCTAGACTACCTCTTTTGTGTCCATTGAAGCCACAATGTGTGGGGAAGATGTCATCTTATAATCATTCTCCATTGATTGCCTTTTCTTTTGACTGTGGTCACATTTTCTTGTTTTTTTTTTTACATATCTAATAATTTGGGATTGTATCCTGGGTATTATGAATGATGTATTAGATAGACTCTGGATTCTATTATATTCCTCTGAAGAGTTTTTGTTTTTGTTTTTTTAATGTGACTGAACTCAAACTCCAAACACTGTCTCCCCTCTGGTAGACAGCAGCTGGGATTTTGGAGTATTCCCTGTGCATGTGTGTTCAGGGATCAATCAGAAATTTAAGCAGAGTTTACACATAGAATTTGAGGCTTACACTCTGTGACTCTCTCCTTTCTGGGATTTCTGCCATCATTTTCCAGCTTCTATTCACTCACATTTCATTTCTTCTGACTCTTAAAGCCACTAAGATTTGTGGTTTCCAATACAAGTTTAGCTGCCCTATGTGACACTGACTGTGGTCTATCCTCTGGAGAAAAGCTTGAAACATAAAATACCCATTGCCATTCTTCCAAGTGTCAATTTCCCTCCAATTTCTGCCTGCATTTTGTTTTACCTGTGACTTTAGGTTTTTAATATTTTGTGCAGAGTTTCTATTTGTTTTCTGTGGAAAGACTGGTCTGATAGTAGCTCCAGAAGGCTTGTTCCACTTTTGAACAGGCAGTTCCTCCTATGGCTCTCACCAGGCAGGTTCTGTTCGAGCCCAACAGAGTCTCTAGTGCTTCAACCCCTGATAGTAGATATTTCTACCGAGACAAGGATGTGTTGTAACTAGCCTTTGGAAATGTGCAGTTATGTCCATGGTAACCATCTGGTTGGCTTTGCCTCATGTGTGTGTTCTCTTCAATATTGCCTTCCTGGGAAGGAGGGCCTCTAGACTGTAAGGGGCATCCAACCTCAGGCCACTCTCCCAGGTGCCATCCTGCATGGAGTGGAAGAATGTGCTTTGTCTCTCTCAAGCATGCCTTTGACAAAGTCTTCATGGGGAGGAGAAGAGGTGTCAGGAGAGAGAATGAGGCAGATTCCCCAACTTGCCAATGTCGTCCAAGTGTATGCCTCTTTAAACTGCCTTAGGGAGTATTTCAGATGGCCACCACCTGCTCAGGTTCTACCAGATACTTTCTGGAGCTGCAGGTGTGTGCCAAGGGCTAGGGATATTGGCTGTTTCCCAAGCTTCCTTTTCTCCTTAGTTGGAGATATCAGAAAGGCCAGAGCATGATGGCAAAATTTGTGTGCTTTTTAAAATGTTCCAGCTTTGTAGAGAGGTTGTTTTTCTTCTTAAAGAAATCTCTTGTGTGTCAGAGAAATGCATACAGAAGAGAAATGTCCTTTTGATGGCTGAGAATTATTGTTTTAAAGTCTTTATTTAAGCCGCTCTTAATAAAACTCAAACATCTGGCTTGTGGTGTCCGTGTGCCAACTTTCAGCTTGAAGGGACTGTGTGAAGATGGCAGGCTTCCAGGCCCAACTGGGAGGGAGGCAAAGCCTGCTGCGGGCCAGCCTTGGCTGCCGTGGCTGTTGTGGTCATTGTCTATGCTTTGCCTCCTTGATGGGGCTCTGGGGTCAGGGGCAGAGGAAGAAAACCACTTTCTTGGGTATGTCTTTATGATAGAGACATTTTGCCAAGATGAATGTATCCATGCTCATCTCTCAGGGCTTAAAATCTGAAAGAAAGTCAGGACTCGAGCCTAAGAGAAGCTGGCTGTGGAGAAAGGGAAGGAAAGTTGTATTTATCCAATGTGTTTTCTATGCCGGTTATTTTTATATCCATTGTCAGGTTCAATCCTTCCAACAACTCCATGAGGTGGATATTAATATCCTGTCATTCTAGAAAAGAAAAGTGAGGTTCATGGAAATTATAACTTGCTCAAGTTTACCCACTTGGCAAGTGGCAGAGTCAGGGTTGCTGCTTCCAGAGCCTGGGTTTGTTTCCATTGTATCTGGCTGCCTCTCACATGAGACCTGAATCCTGGCCTCTTAGAAAACATGCTATCTTCCTCTTCCTAAACTGAGAAGGCTATTCCCTGGCTGGGGGAGGGGAAGATGGGCTCTTGCTGCAAGTGGCCTCTGTCCCCTTGCTCCCCACTTCCTTTCACGCATTTGCTGAGCATCTGAGAGGCATGATACACTGGCAAAAGTCAGGACTGGGAGGTAGAATTGGGCCATGGAATTGCAAAGGAAAGGGTGAATATATTTGGAGAATTTCTTGAAACTTCCAGGAACTGGGGTGGGAAGTGGGGGTGAGGAGGCACAGTAGAGAATGGAGAGAAACTGCCAGAAAGATAAAAGTGGTCATCAGATGAGACCCAAGCCCCAGGAGAGGTGGGAGGAGGGGCGCTTAAAGATATATTGTATCTTCACTATGCCCAAAGCCAGCTAAGCCTAGGGAGACCTCATCCAGGGACTAGGGATTCTACACCCCTTCTGATAGATATGAGACACCTGGAGGTCCTTTTGTCCAGATTTACCCCCAAGGGACTCAAGTAATAGCACTGTTCTAGGCCCTGCTGGCTGGGATGCTCTCTGGAGGTTATGGGGTCTGTGCCCTGAGCCTGGGGAAAGAGCCTGTCCTATTGAGCTTGGGAAGGAGGCATGGCTGAGGTCTAGATCCCAAGGCAGCCTGTTCCAGGTGGGGCTGCCTCCGTGTTCCTCCAGCACTTGGTCCGCTCTGCCCTTGGCATTCTGCTCCCAGGGGTGGGTTGGGGAATTGCCTCTCCTTGAGGAGAATGTCTCAAAGACAAGGACTCTGTTATGTTCACCTGGGTAACACAGCCCTCAGCCCACTTGTGGCTGATCTAAGTCAAGGCAGGGAGTAGATGTGGCTCAAGGAGTTGAGTGCCCGCCTCCCACATAGGAGGTCCCGGGTTTGTTTCCCAGTGCCTCCTAAAGAAGACAAATAATAATGACCAGAAAACGAGCAGACATCAAGCAAAAATGAGCAGACAATGAGAAAAAACAAGCAGAAAATGAGCAAAAACAACGAGCAAGACAACAAACAAACAATAAGCAGACAACAAGCAAAACAAAACAAGCAGGGAGAGGATGTGGTTCAAGCAGTTGAGTGCCTGCCTCCTACATGGGAGACCTCAGGTTCAGTTCCTGGTGCCTACTAAATAAAAAACAAACAGACAACAAACAAAAACAAAAAGCAAAAACAATGAGCAGACAATGAGCAAAAAAAACAATACCACGAGCAAACAGACAAGGGAGCCATCTGGGGGATGGGAAGTCAAGGCAGAGGCAGTGTAGAAGAATAGAAAGAGTAAAGGTGTTTTGGTTGTTCAAAAATGAGTTAGAGGGGCCGGCTGGATAGCCCAGTGGACAGGGCGCCGGTATACCACATGGGAGGCCCCGGGTTCGATTCCCGGGGACCTCTCCTAGCGGGCAGACCGCCTTGAGAATGGCAAGCCGCCATGGGCGGGCCAGAGCCACCGTGGGCAGGGCAAAAAGCTGCCACGGACGGGGCAAAAGCCGCCACGGGCAGGTCAGGTTGCCCGCGAATGGAGCGCAGCCAGCCACCCGCGAACTGAGAGCCGGCTGTGAATGGAAGTAGAAGCCGCCCACAAGCGGGGAAAGCCGCGCCTGCGCAGTGACCAGTCTCGGCGCGTTGCCGCATTGGGGGGGAGGGGAGATATGTA
The DNA here is from genome assembly GCA_004027955.1 of Chaetophractus vellerosus. Lineage (NCBI taxonomy): Eukaryota > Metazoa > Chordata > Mammalia > Cingulata > Chlamyphoridae > Chaetophractus > Chaetophractus vellerosus. The sequence goes on along the minus strand of PVKH010033238.1, from coordinate 382 downwards.
ATAAAATAAATAAAATCTTTAAAAAAAAATGAGTTAGAATTTCAGCTCTGCCCCTTTTAAGCTGTGTGGTTGTGGTAGGTCAGGTTCCCCTAGAAACAGATCTGTGACCAAAATCTGCATACAGGAGGTTTATGTGGGTGTGGAGTGAGGGAGGCAAGATAGGGCAGAGGTTGTAACAGAGATCTCAGGCAATCCCATCCCACGGGGAGCTCTGAGGCTAGAGTAGCCCTTGGGAGTTATCCCAGTGTGAGGCAAGGGGACTGGACCTTTGTACCCCCTCAATGACCAGTCATTTGATGTGGCTTTCCAGGGAAGGGGTGTAAACTTGGGCATGGCAGCTTTTAGCTGAAGGTGAGTTCTGAAGAGGGGCTCAGCTGTGAGA
>PVKH010033237.1:0-12042 GCA_004027955.1 Chaetophractus vellerosus | reverse complement strand
ATTATGCATTTGTCAAGGACTATGGAACTGTATAGCACTAAGTGTAAACCATAATGTAAACTATAGGCTTTGGTTAGTAGCAATGCTCATCAATTGTAACAAATGTGCCACACTAATATAAGATGTCAATTATAGGGGTTACTGTGTGTGTGGGGGGGTGTGTGTTTATATGGGAATTCCCTGTACTTTTGGTGTAATTTTGCAGTAAATGTAATCTAAAACTGTTCTTAAAGTTGGGAAAAAAAGAGAATCTGCAATGACTTGAAAATGGAGAAAAATAACCAATTTTCATCACTATTTTTCATTTAAATAATAATTTCAGATGAATGAGTTATATGAAATAATAACCAGACTGCTCCCTTGCTCTAAAACCTTCCATTGTTCCCTATTTCTTAGTAAATACAATTCAGACCCTTTACTGAGGCATCCGGGAATCTGCATGGTTTGGGACTATTTTGACATCATTTTCCCCACAAATTTCCTATTTTCTATTCCTCAAACATTGCTCAATTTTCTCACCTTTGCATTTATTTTTTGCAACCAAGAAACTCGTTTTCATTTCTTCAGCCCAGATCCTACCCATTTTTAGGGCCTAATTCAAATGTTACGGATTCATTTAATCTTCATTAAATTCACCCACCTAGTAAACATTGAGTGCTTACTATATGTCATGTTCTATTCTAGTTAGTGGAGCTATAGCTACAAATGAAAAGATTAAAAGCTTTGCTCTGAGAACAGCTGTGGCTCAAGCAGTTGAGTTCCTGCCTCCCACACGGGATGCCCCAGATTCAGTTCCCAGCACCTCCTAAAAAAAACAAAAGCAAACAACAAGCAAAACAAATGAAAAAAAAAACACCTCAGGGAAGCTGACGTGGCTCAATGGTTGAGTACCGGCTTCCCACATTAAGAGGTCCTGGGTTCAATCCCCAGCCCTGAGTACCTCAAAAAAAAAAAAAAAAGCTTTGCCCTTAGGGTTAGGGAGCTCACCCTTTTGTACCTTGATCTTCCTTCTAGTCAGAATTAATCCTTTTCTTATTTAAACTGCAAATATGAGAGTTACCACATTTTATCTCATATGAAATTGTAAGCAGCTTGACTGCCATGGCCTTTCATTGAAATTTCATCTCTGATACTGTCTGCCATTACCCCCCTTTACGGGAAGGTAGAATAATAATGTCTCATTTACCGACTGTGTGTTAAACCGTTCACATGTACCCTCTAATTTAATACTACAACAACCTTGTAATGAAGTGAATATTACAAGTAGTATCCATATCATAGAGATTTAAAAATTAGACTCAAGGAAATTAAGAAATTTGCCCAAGGTTTTATATGTACTGGTGGAGAAGCTGGAAGTTAATCACAAACTTTTCAGACTAAAATTCTGTACTTTTAACGCCATGTTATGCTGTCTAGGTTTGGAAGTAAAAAAGAGAAAGATGGGAGGGGAGGTTTAATTTCACAAATCCATGGCCATTCCTTGCCTGCTGGTATCACACCGAGGGGCAGCTGTGCTCTGACCGGAGTCCGGATGCAGGCTGTTTCCATCCCAGCATTCTTCTGGGCCCTGAGGAGCAAAGCATGGGCTACTTCACTGGCAAATCCATCTCCCCCAACACAGACCACCCTGGGGGGGGGGGGGGAGAAATTAAGTAAAAGAATGGAATACTTAAAAGCAATTGGTAATAATTCATGAAATCTAAGCTTCAAAGTATTTTGTTATTCTCATATACTGTGTATGCCTGATCACTCATACACACCTTCAAACATTTCAGTATGTGTCAATGGATATGAAGACACTAGCACTACATAGGGAAATTTTATTTCAGAAATACAATACTTACATACCCCCCATATAGTCAAAATATGTTAAATGGGTTAGGCTGCACAAAGAATTTGAACAAATTAACTTATACCTGACCTATAATCTTGCTCTAATGTCCAAGAGTACCTCATTCTCATTTAGCTTATGTTAATATACTGTCATCTGTAATTCATTTGACTAACAGAAACCAAAGTCATAAAATCTTGCTAATTCTCAATATAGCTTTAAACAGACAGCAATAAAAATCACATAAAATATGAAGCTTTAATTTAAGGTACTGCTAATTATCATTAGGATATGAATGTAGTCATTACAAACCTTAACAGGTTTTCATCTCCCTAACACCACTATTATATGTCACTTTCATAATTAGTGTTACCACCCTTTGACCCAAGTTAGAACTGCTAATAATTTTTAAGACCGTATGGCAAGTAGACCTATAGAGAGAAAATAATCTATGAAAGTAATACATGAGATATTAGTAATTTGTTTCAAAATCATTTGAATTTAAGAGATGCAAAATAATCTCAACTATAAAGAGGTCATCAATTTACCCGAAAGGAGGGAGATTTTGTGTTACTGAAGTAGGTGTCACAAAGCCAAGGCCTACAGGAATGGAAGTATATGCCCCAGACTTCAGGGGCAGCAGCTTCTTAGCCCCAGATCTGATTTTTCTAGAGAAACTAGAATCTGGATTTTGAAGTGAGTCACATAAGTTTTCATTATTAGCAACTAGCACTCAATATTTTGAAAAACTATGTGCCAAACAAAATAGCTAATGGTTGTAATCAGCAGGGGTTTGCTGGCTCCCTAAAGATAGGAAGCTGCAGAGGTGTTGTATCCAGAGGCTGAAGGTTTCCTTTTCCACTGATTCCTTCCCACCTTCCTCTGAGTCTTCCAAGACCGTCACCCAGGTGAGGTTCAACACTATGGCAGAAGATAGACTGAACAATCCAGGACAACCCTGGTTAGAAGAGACTCAAGTTATCAGTCTCTGTCATTTTGGCTAGAGGTATTGTTTTTTTCTTACATATGAATTGATTCTAGGGGTTTACAACATGGCCACCAAGTCAGAGGAAAGGAATTCTATCCACTGAAAGCCAACTATATGGCAGACACTATGTTGACTCTTTTTCATTAAATCCTCAGAATTCTGAGAAGCATTAGCCCTATCTTTATAAAGGGGAACCAGGGCTTGATTTGAACCTTATCTGTCTGATTTCAAAGATCTCTATGCGCACATTTCCAAACATTCTATGAACTTAATTTTAACTCCTGGATTCACTCCTGTCTACCCACAAAGATGTGTGTGGCTTTTAAAAATCTACTTAAAGTCACCCAACAAAATATCTAACTTGGCACCAAAAATTTATTCTTCCATGTAGATTGGCAGCACCTGACCCCTGGAATCCTACACCTTGGTACGGCCTTGTGTATATGTCACCTCCTTGCTGGACTTCGTAGAGATGGTCTTTTTATGAACATGTGCTGCTAGAAAAGTCTTTGAATTTTTTCATGACATATTTTGTGTTAAATCTTGTGAAACTAATTCGAATGGTGATAATTACAACAATAAAGTAATATTTAGTGATTAATGACTATGTGTCAGCACTGTTCTCAGCAGTCTCCATATATTAACTCATTCCATTTGAACAGAAAGTCTGTGAAATAGATACTATTATCCTCAATTCAGATTAGGAAACTAAGGTACAGAAAGATCAAGAAACTCCCAAGGTCATACTGATAGTAAAATGATAGAACAGGGATTTGAAACAAGACAATTAGCTCTTGAGACTAATTGAGACTTCTATTCAATATATTATACTCCTTTTCTCTATATGAAAACCACTGAAAATAACCTCATGGGCATTTTATTATTTTGCAAATCAGTTTGTGAAGTTGAATGAGCTAAGAAAGAATATATGTATTTACATTGACAACTACTGGATCATCAAGCTTGTATCCATGTATAGTTATTCAGTGTCGGAAATATCCTTAATTTTTAAAAAATCATGAATCTGGATACTACAAGAACAGGTGTGTGGTATGTATGTGTGTGTATAACTTTTATAATGAGTTAATTTAACAACACTTAAGAGTTAATCTAAAATGCGAACCTTAAAGTAAATAATTCTTTGCAGGCAGGTGCTCGTTTTCAGAATAAGTAAATTTCTTGCATAGCCCCAGGCAGAATGATTCTGTCCAGAAAATACAACCAGGGTCTAATATCCCATTTCCTTTTTTAAAGGACCATAAGAAATATTCTTTTTAAATAAATGTTTATATATTTGTCTATCAACCAATATCATCTTTAAAATGTTAAGTTTATTATGGCATTTTGGGGTTAGACTTTTTCTTTATTAATTATAGAAAAGATACATTTTTGACCTTAGTAACCAATATAGCTATCATGGTCCATGTTATAGAACATCAATCTTAGCTAGGTAATGTCTAGCTTTCTGTGGCTATAGTGAATGGTGAAATGAACAAAAGAAGAAAAAATAGTGTAATTCAACAAATTACCCCATAGAAACAAACAACAAAGTGGCAGAATATTATATCTGCAGAAAAGCTATTGATTAAACTTAACTACATGCACACTTATAAATTCAACTATTACTGCTTCAGGTATATCCACCTAAAATTATTATTTTCTTTGCCTATATAAAACTTCCTATTCGTGGCCAGTACAGATGGGGCAATACACAATCTGAAGCTGCAAGTTACAGCAGTGGATCTGAGAGTGTTTGCTAGAACACACTTGGGTAGTGCACCAGCTGTCATGAGTTACTCTGTTCCTCTTGGCTGGAAATGTTACAATACATCTTCATAAAAACATATGTAACTCATTTTTTTTAAAAAGCTGTAAGATCGTAGCAAAAAGCACTTTTTAAACATCATTTTCCAAATCATTTCCCTTTACTAAATAATATATAGAGTTTCTTTCTTTGATCTAACCCCGCTGGCTCTGTATCTAGAAACCTTTAGGTGTTTTGCTGATCACTCCCTATCAATAGCTAGTCTAGAGTCTGGTAGAGATACTGCAGGCTAAAGTACTCGCAAGAATGTGAGCCACTCAAAGAACTACAGAATATCAGGGTTATCTTATGCCACTCTGTGGTTGGGGCTATGTAGTAATATTAAGGTAGGTAGCTTGTGGACATGCTTTCTCTAATTACTTTTCTTAAAATTTATACTCTCAAGATAATTTTCTAAATGTAACATGTTAATCCTTCTGTCCACCTCTAAGTAATAAGCTCTGAGGTAACCTCTTACCCCATACTCTTCATCCTCAATATTTATCTAATATTGCCATCCAGATTTACCCCTCTCAAATTCCTTTTTGTACCTCAAATTTTACTTACTAAACTATACTCTTCACCAGGTCCCGTTTTTCTCTCATGAAAAACCTTAAGCATTTCTGAAAAATGACCCTAGCGATTCTCTGCTTTGATTGTGCCAGTTCCCTCACATAAACAATCTAATAATTTGTTTGGAAGATCAAAGCCTTTCACTTTAGTTGAAAGACCCAATTGTCCTACCTAATGGAATGGGCCTTGCATTGCCCTCCTGCTCACCACCAGGTGACATAGATAATTCACCTTTTAAAACCTGCAAAAATCTTCCCCTGCCAAAAGTATTCCCTAAAGGGAAAAATATTAAGCACATCAATTAAGCACTTTAACATATCAATTCAACTAATTTTTTTAAATGGCTATTTAAGTTTATGTTGCTTGCCTGCTTCCTAATGTTTCACATCATTGCGTAATATCTGTAAACTTCTACAACGCATTGCAAACAACAATTTCCATTGCCTACCATGAATAAAACTATTTGGTAGTCATTAAGTCATAAGAGATTAAATTTAGCATCTTTTATTCATTCTAAGAATAACATATTTGTTTCTTATAAAACATTTACCTCCAGATTAATCACAGCCAAATTAATCAGCAGGTAGCTACTAAAACTATCAATAAATTTGAAAATGAAGACCATAATATAGTCATGCCATATGACCAAAATAATATTTCCATAATGCTTTTCCAGAAACTCAGCTGGCCAAGAATTACGGATTATAGATGCAAATGTAGGCATGTAAGGTAAGTATAGACACTATGATTTTCCACTGTACATAATATAATTAGCTCTCCTTTTGATTTCCCATGCCAGATTCTGTGAGGTAGATGACCATGCTAAAACATGTTAATTATTACATAGATGTGAATGAAAGAAAGCCTAACTAACATTATAAATATTTAAAATTCTACATCCAAATATATAAACACTTACTAATATAAGCTAATATAAACTATACAACATATCTACAGATTAAATATTGGTGATATAACCTACCCATCAAATCCCTGGAGTTCACATTCCTTAAGCAGTGACACAGCATGGCCTTCATATTCTGTTACTATTAAACAAAAAGACACCAACACAAAATGAAAGTTTTAAACTATGATCTACACTTTTTAACTTGGTTTGGCAAAATAATAAGATAAACATATGGTAAGATCCTAAAAACGTTTATTCTTGAATATTTATATTTTAATCATGGGAAAGGATTAAGTGTTAGTTGTCAGATGGGTTTTATAGCTTCATGTAAAAGAGGGTCATAGATTTGTTCCAACTACATAACTCATTTGGGGATAACCCACACATAGCAGTTAGATAATTTATCTCAGGGCCTGTCTGTTTAGTGTTCCCTAAATAAGACACAATTCCTTTAAATCAGAAGTCTAGGATCAGCAGTATTTTGAAAATAAGGCATATTAGCTGGCATCGAACAGTCAATGTTAAATCGTTTTGGCAACCTTAAATGAATAAATCAGTTGAAAGGTTAGTGTAAGATTTACATACCAGAAGAATGTGTATCTGGAACTGCTAGACTAAAAAGAGGAGCTGGATGTAAAAATATAAACTAAAGCCAACACCAGTGACAACAGAACCAAACCCAAGGAGGGTGGCACTAGTGCCCACCAGAGCTCCGATCCTCAGAGGAAACGCATCTGTCGGTCTGCATTGTTGTCTGCACAGGCACTGACGCCCACTGCAATACTGTAGATGCCAGTGAAGACAGGATAAACTGGCAGACTGCAGATGGCACCAAGCATTGCAACCACATTTAGCATTTTCTAGGGCAGCTCTGCCAGAAGAGACAGCCCAGCTGTATCCACCCATCAAAGAATTCTGCTGACTGACATGACATTGCAGATGGATTTTTAGTGTAAGAATGTGCATCATTATATGCAAGATTACATTAATCTTTCATGCCTGTCTGTCCCTGGTGCCAGCATAGTTCAAGCTTCTCTCACAATGTTTTTAGATATTGTTAAAAATTATTAGTCTTGGTGTCTAAAAGAATCATTCTGCATCCAGCAGTGTTACATTGTAATTCTCCCATGACTTACTCAAATGTTGTGAACACTCACATGAATAAAACCTCTCCATATTAAGTTCTAATCACAAGAAAACTATAATAAAACTATAAAACTATAATATAAAATATTAATATTAAAGTTGAAAGGCTAAGTCCACACAAAAGAGTGTCTACTGATGCTTCATTTACAACCACAGCACGTAGTTGCATCCTGAAAATGCAAAATAAAATGTCTTACACACACACATTAAAATAATTAAGAACATTGTGAAAAAATATCTATGCTGAAACTCAGTTCATCAACTTTTGCTTTTATACCATAGCTTATTTTGGTCCAGCTTTTCAAATCCAATATAAGCTTGGCTTTTAAATTATGTTATTGGCTGAATGCTATTTATATTTAGGAAAAATCTGCAATAATGGTCATTTTTTGCTTTGGTCTTACAGATGGAATTTGAATATACACTAATGGAAATTTTCTAAAGACAGTAATTTTTATAGTAACATTTTAAAAATTAAATAAAATCAGTGATCTGGAACAATGTGACAGAAAAGATGAAAGAAACCTTACTACCCACCTCTACAAAATATATTAGCACAATGAACAAAATAAAATCCTTGGCCTCAGGGAATTATATTCTAGAGAGAAAGACAATATAGATGAAGAGATGAATATATGATATAAAGTAGTAATAAGATTATAAATAAAAATAGGGCAAAAGGATAGAGAGTTACCATTATGTAGATACAGTAGAAAGAATCAAAACATGTATTTAGACTGGATAATATGGTCTGTGGAACAAGATCCAGATTCAAATCATCCCACCTGTGGCAGTTTGGCATTGTTTATGAATTCCAAAAATAGATATTAGATTATGTTTGTAAACTGGTCTGTACCTGGGCATGATTAAATTATGATAAGGGCTTTGATTGGGCCACGTCAGTAGGACCTTGAGTCCCCGCTCCCTTGGTAGGCAGGGACTCACAGAGAAAACTACATGACAGAGAAGAAAGTTGGCATTTTGATGCTGGAGTTTTAAGTGGGAGCTCAGGAAGTGAACACACAGGAGAAGAGCACAGAGAAAGAGAGACGGCTACTTAGACATGGCAGAAGCCCCAGGGAGAGAGACAGAGTCATTTGCCTGACAGTCTATAGCTGGCTTTGTGGAGCGAGTACAGCAGCTCAGCCCAGAGAGAAACAGATCCCCAGGAAGAGAAGAACCCAAGAAGCCTGAACTCTTGGCAGACAGCAGCAGCCGTCTTGCCTCAACATGTGGCAATAGACTTTGGTGAGGGAAGTAACTTATATTTTATGGCCTGGTAACTGTCAGCTTCTACTCCAAATAAATACCCTTCATAAAAACCAACAGATTTCTAGTATTTTGCATTAAAACCCCTTTGGCTAATAAACCACTCCAAAAAAAAAAAATACGTTAAACAGTGGGCTGCTAGGCAAATGCAGTTTCAAAACAAGTAACCTAGCTTCTTCTCTCATCTATCTCCCTTTCCAAATGAGATTACCACCCTCTGCCCCTTCTGTATAGGAAATTTAGAATCTCCACTATTTACAGGTCTTTGAATAGAGAGTTCCACACTGCTAGGATTTCTTCCACTCTCCCCAAATGTCAGTTCAAATATTACTATTACTCCAGGAATGATCCAGATATTATCTGCAGGTTGATATTGAATGTTGATGAAGAAATAAGCTGAAATAAATTCAGAGGAGATTTGATTTAGATATAAGGAAACATTCCTTGATCTGGTGATAAAATTCTATAATGAGAGGAGATAATGAGATGTCATTTTCTTTCCTGTCCTATAGGTACTTTAAACTTGTAAGCTTAAAACTGAATCTATCACGTCCACCTTTAAATATAGTATCACTCAAATATTATTGCTCCTTTAGATTTCCATCATCTACTCCATACTGCCCAAGCTAAGAGAAAGAATTCCATCCAAGATTATCCCTCTCCTCTCTACAACCAACCCTTAGCAAATGCCAGTCCCTTCTGCCTTTTAATTATGCTGTGGAGTCCCTGAGTTCCTCACCAGGTGCCTTATATCTGGTCACCACCATCTTTAACGTGAATACTGCAATAGCCTCTTCACCAGCATCCCTCCACCCTCAAGGCCCAGATGACCTTTCTCAAACACTGTTTAATCATAGCACTTTGTAAAACCCTTTGATGGCTCTTCATTGTCCTCAGGCATAAAGCTCCAACTCCCTAATTCCCATCTCAGTGTCAGAAACAGGACTGGCTTTATACACCCACAACTACTTAAAGGGGTAATAGATAGAGCCCTTTGCCCAGAATTCTCCCTCTCTCTAGTGGGATATGATACATGAAAATTTGCTAACCAGATTTTTATTAAACTGCAGGTAAAATTGGAAGGAGTAATACCTCAGGTTACTAACATCTTTTGTGACTGGTTTTATCAACTTGTCTAGCTCTCTAGCTGGGAGGAAGAAGAAGGACAATAGGCATTTCCAAGGCAGGGAAGGCTTTAAGTAGAGCCATAAAGAGCCAAAGGGAAACAATACAAAGAGGAGACTTGGTAAAAGTGCAAAAGTTAGATGCATAATTCTACAGCGGAGAGCTAGAGCCAGAAAAAGCTGACAGCAAACCCCACTTTCTTGACAATTCTTCCCAGGACTAGCAGGGAGGTAGGCGTCTCCTCAGGTGGCTGGGCACTCCTAGGGACCTTGAGCTGGCAGAGCGCAAGGTTGCATTTAGAGAAGCATCTTTGATGATGAAAAAGCTCTGTTGATCGGAAGAGTGACTGAAGGAGATGGTAAGCCTATCACAAACAAGCAATTACGAAGGGGAGACAAGATACCTACATTTAAATATCTCAGTACTCTTATACATAAGAAGAAACATCTTTAGTAGATAAAAATTACAAAGAGGCATGCGTCACCTCACAGGGCCTCTGTGGGTAGTTGCGCAGCTTATACCTAGCACAAAGGCACTTGCTTCAAGAGGCAGGTGGGTTTGCAATCCAGCCAATGCTCCTGCTCAACAGGCTGTATAACCTTGTGCTCAATCAGCCCAGAAGAAGGGGCAACTTTTTGCAAGCACAGAGGAGGTATTTTTTTCTAACATGCATGAACGCAAGGTGACTCCTAACTCAAAGTAAGAATGTTTCACAGTGTCATCTGGTAATGGCACACAAGGCCTCTAGTGTAGGTGTCCAAGCTGAGGCTAGATGTGTGTGCGTATGGGGAAGGAGGAGGCCTCTAAAGTTCTTTGCAGTCTGATTTCTCTCCCGACTTGACTTTTTCACTTTGTTGTTCGACATGTTTTCCTATAAATCTATCATCCTTCAAAATTCCTCTCCCATAATAAAGTCTGCTTTATTTTGGGAGCAAAGAAAGAAATATCATATATGCCAGCATGGGCTTACCACTCCTCCTCTTCTTTGATTCATATAACAATAGGCTAGGGAAAATAACTCAGTTCTCTCTAGGTTCTTCCAGAAGTTATTGGATAAAATAAGATAAAATATTATTAGACAAAATATTGCATTATTAGACAAAATATTGCATTGGGGTATGGTGTCAAAGTGGGGATTCAACTTTAAGTCAAATATTTCAAAAGATTCTTATCTACATTAGGAAGTAGTTTCAGCACAAGCCAAAATGAAACTATTGTTATTAATGGGGTAAGATCCATTTTTGAAAGAAATTTATGGAAAAATTGCTTCAAAAATCGTCAAATCTTAATATTATTAATTTTACAAGGCTGAAACTAAAGGCATTATGGTCATGTTTCTATGTGAGATATTTTCAAATGTATTTTATTTGAACCCTAAAACCTCAATGTGAGTTAGGCAGAAAGACTCCAACAAGTATCAACATTAACTCGGTCTTTCACACAAAAGAGAAAACATTTTAAATAAATATTTAATCAATATGCATACAAAAATCATTTTAAAAGGATGCAATTTTATAATTTTACCTGTAGGAGGAGTGTTAGGCAGCTAATAATTTGCCATTTTGCACAAATACATAAGTAAACTCTAAATATACTTTATGTAATATTCTAATTTTATTTTGTTAAATACTAAATAATACTTTAGAAAAAGCCCTAGAACACAACATTTTTCTGTCCTATTCAATTGTTTTAAGAAGGAAGACACATTCCTATCATTTCCTCTCCCTTAGTTCAGTTTTCAAGGACTGTGTTTCTATTCCTCCAACTCTCTCTTCCTTTCTCATCTTCATTCACCAGACGGAGTTAGTCAAACTGAATTATAACACAATGATAAAAATTTACACCAATTCTGGATCAATGCTTGATGAATAAACCCCTAACTGTAACAGAAAGATCCATCCATAATCTGGACTCATACTTGATTTACTATGCATTGTCGGGAACATACCCAGCAGCCATCTGGCCCTTTCTTCTCCCTCATAGAACCTAGAGTCAGTTCAGGCATCTGTGGTCTTCAGAAAAAGGGGGCCCCACCCTTTTTCATATTGGCTAAAAGAGTGATTGCTCTAGGTTGGGCACAGATATTAAATTGGCACAGACAAACTGAAAAAAATAAATTTCAATCCACGTTTGTGACTAAAACATGTCAGGTCTCTCTCTCATGCATATACCTCTCCCTATCCCACAGCACAAGAATAAGGAAACAGTCAATGGCAATCATGTTACGACAATGAGAAGAGCTAGATTTGTGATGAAGCCAACACCAAGGAAGTCAGAACAAATTTATGGAAGAACGCCCAAGGTATTATATGCGTAACACACACATACATACACACAAACATGACTTGTACGTGCCTGTTAGCCTACCTTCCTTCCCTTGCTTTTCTTCTTCTCCTTAT
>PVKH010033236.1:0-12013 GCA_004027955.1 Chaetophractus vellerosus | reverse complement strand
TAGAGGAGGAGAATAGGGACCCAGTTGATGAGAGAGGAACCCAAGAAAGAGGAAACCACAGACAGAACAGCCAGAAGCTGAAGCAGCAAGACCTGGAAAAGAAGGAGATGCCTCCATGTGCCTTGCCATGTAAGAAAGGACTCCAGGATTGCCAGTGGCTGTTCTTCTGATGATATCTTGATTTGGACACTTCTGTGGCCTCAGAACTGTAAGCTTTTAACCTAATATATACCCATTATAAAAGCCAACCCATTTCTTGTATATTGTACCCAGAAGCTTTTAGCAAACTAAAACAGGTGGTAATTTGAGTAAGAGATGGGGGGCAGGGGGGTAAGGGGTATTGGGCTTGTACAATTAGTTAAATCCAGTGCTATTCTCAGAGTTGATAATTACAGGGGGAGATGAAAGTGTGCCTTGGGCATGGTATGAAAAGTTCAGTTTGGGACATTAGTTTCTGTTACATCCACATAAAACAACTAGCAGACAGTTTGGTAATATACAAATAAAGCTTACAAGAGAAAGGTGGTATAGAAATATAATTCTGGAAGTCACCAAGATATAAAAGGCAATTAAAGCCATTGGAGTGGACAATTTAATTCCTGAATTCAGTGGTAAGAGAAGGTCTCAGACAAGATCACCAATATTTAAAGGACAGAAAGGGATTGATGCTCTGAAATGGACCCAATGGATAATTCAAGAAGGGCAGGAAAAAAAAAAAAACAATAGAGGAAAGAAATTGGTCATTGTTTGGATGTGGTGATAAAACATGAGCAGTTAAAAATGATTTAAAGTTTGAGTATAGGTTACTGGTATACACTGGTGAGTTGTAAATGTGTGTAAGTTTATGTGCACAGTTAAATTCCATTATAACAAGAACAAATATGAAAAAATTTTACAATAATAAAATTATTTCTAAGCCCAGGCCAATGGCCTAGAGCATTAGTGCCTTGTTGATCTCATTACAACAAAATTCTCTGTTATGAATTATTTAGTATAATGACTTTTCCCAGTCCTTGTCCTCAGAGAAGTTCTTCACTATAATGAAAAAATCATAAGAATACAAACTGTTCCATGAAGGTTGATTTAAGTTTTTTAAAAAAATCATTCTCTAGAGTCAGAGCCAGGGTTTATCCAATGTGAAATGTGTTGTGCTCTGCTGGAAACTGAAGGTGGGCTCTGGGGTGTGCATTTAAATGAAGCTAATGAATTTCCACTGCGCGGTCCAGCCTGGGGAGAAATGGAGAAGTCAGTTTAATAAAGCATGCAGTAGAATTGCCCTCTCTGGCTCTCCAGATTACAGCAGTGGAGCATGTTATTTTTCCATTTTTCTCTAAATCTAAACTTGTTTTTCTTTGTTACTGTAATTTCTTACATTCTCATCTTCTCATATTATTCTCTACCCCCTCTCCCTTTTTTCTTCCTCAGACCTCCCTCCAACCCTCTTTCTCTACCTCTCTAACTCTCTCCCTTCCTTCCCTCTTGTTTTCCTTTAACTAAGGCTGGTAGGGTAGTGACAATCTGAAGAGATGCTACTGTGCTTACATATTCTTCTGGCACTCTTGTTCTTAGAAGTCCTCCCAGTGCTCACTCTTCTGCTGAGAGATGAAAAGTAGAGTTTCTGCTGACTTGGTCAAGAAGAGCCTGACTTTGAACAAAGGAAATAAGTGTGTTTTCTCTTTTTATCATTTTTGTTTATTTATGGGTTTGGTTTGCTTTTTTCTGAGGGCTCTGTTCCTTCTGCCTCTTCAGTTGAGTCTGGGGAAATGGGAGGTAATTTATCCACTTAGGCTTTTGGTCTGGCCGTGCATTCAGTTCAGAGCTCAAAACTGGTCACTTCAATTTTCTTTGGAGAAATAGCCTCTCCACAAGATCCTGAAGAGGCCACCTGCATCATTACCAACTAGTATGAGAGAAATCCTACAGCTACAGCTTAGGAATCTGCCTTTTTAATATGTTTTTTGGGTAAACATGATGCACCCTAAAATCTGAGACCTTTACTCTAGAATCAGTATGACCTTTAGGATGAGAGAGTATTTTATAGGAAAGGAAACTATCACATAAGCTGCCTTGTCCTCACTTCACTTGTCTTCAGAATTAGTTCATAAAACAAGATTGTGAACTTCTTGACGTCAGGAATCTTGCTTTCTATTTATTTGCATCATAGACAGGGAAGTATGCAACCTTGGAATGAGTGTAGTTCTGGAAGTCAAAACCACTTGAGTTTCAACCCAGTCTGCACTGTCTCACCAGGATAAATTCCATAAACTCCCTAAAACCTCATTTCATTCATCCAATAGAAACTAAATACTCACCTTACAAGATAGTTTTGAGTATATAATGGAGTAAATGCATAAAGCATATGGTAGAGGACCTGGAGCAAAGTTAAAGCTTTCAAAATTTTTTTACATTAACTTTCACCCTCTGTGAGACTCAGTTTCAACATTTGTGAAAAGGAAATTTTATACTTCTATCACATTATTGATTATTGATGAATAACAGAATATGACAGCATGTGAAAACAACTTTCCTTGCCATATAGGTAAGGGAATACATATATGAAGTACTTCTCAGGTGATCAGTAAATCAAACTAGATCTATCACATAGTAATTGAGTGCCTACTTTGTACAAATCATTCTGCTAGGTAAGAGAATAGATTCAAAATTAAAATCACAATGTTCCTGGACTCCAGGAGTTCACAATATAGTGAGTAAGATGGGTAAGTTCATATATGTGTCTTATAGAATGTAACCTATGATCTGTAGTGTGCATTAAGCAGTTACATCTAAAAACTACAAGAATTGTGGCAGAGGAGGAAAAAAATATTTCTGACTGAGAGATCAGAGAAGTCTCTCTGTTTAATGCTGGTAGAATTTAAGCAGGAAAATAAAATGAAGGAAAGATCTATCTTTACTTATTTAGTCTGTTTGGAACACTTTAATTACACAGAAGGAACATTGTAAAGTAGAACCCTGATTGACTGGAACACTCTAAAAGTGCAATGATTTGGTTAATGGGATTTTCTTGTTAATTTTCTTTTTAAGACCAAAATATCCATTGTATTAGGGCCCTCTAGGGAAACAGAATCAACAGGAG
The DNA here is from genome assembly GCA_004027955.1 of Chaetophractus vellerosus. Taxonomy (NCBI): domain Eukaryota; kingdom Metazoa; phylum Chordata; class Mammalia; order Cingulata; family Chlamyphoridae; genus Chaetophractus; species Chaetophractus vellerosus. The sequence continues at coordinate 8,919 of PVKH010033236.1, read as the reverse complement.
ATATCTGTCAATAGTATGAGATTTTATGAGAGTCTCTCATGTGACCATGGGGATGCACAAGTCCAGGTTCCACAGGCAGGCTGCAAACCAGGGGCTCCAATGAAGGTCCTTGATGAGTTTCTGGGAGAGGCTGGCTGTCCAAAGACGAGCTAGGAAATTCTCTCTGAATGCTGAAACCGCTTCCCCTTATAAGGCATTCGACTGATTGGATAAAGCATCATTCATTGCTGATGGCAATCTTCCTGGCTGATGTAGATGAACTCAGCCATCTATGCAGTAAACTCACTGGTGACTAAGGTCCATAAATGTCCTTGTATTACAATTATCCCAGTGCTTGCTTGACCAAACAACTGGGCACAATTACCTTGCCGAGTTGACACATTAGCCTAATGATCACATCCACTATGTGTTGCTGTTATTCTAACCTTTAACAAAAGCCTTTTTCAAAAAGTCCTTATTAAATTAATATGGACTCAACTCTGTGCTAACACTGTAGTGGATATAAATGATCCATAATACACAATCCCTGACTTCAAGGAGTTTAGTATCTTGTATATCAGAAGAGACGTTCAATAGCTGTGATACCCTGCCCAGAAACCCCCTGAGGGAAGGCAGCTGATTGAGAATAAAGCCATAACTGTTACAGCGAGAAGTCTGCCAAAGACCCTGGGCACAAGGTCCCATTTGAAACTCGTGGACTCAAAAGAAGTCCTGGATAACTGCAAACAAAGGCCTCCCTATTGGTGCCCTGAAAGCTGACAGGTGAAGGTAGAATTATGATAGGAGATAGCTGAGATCCCTCCTTAATATGGCAAGGAGGGAGAGGAAAGGCCTGAAAAAGGCCTATCCCGAGGCCCCATGTGCCGCTCAGCCTGCAGCACAGCCCACACCTGTGTCTCAGGTGTGTACTTTTCCTTTTTCTCATTTCTTAATAAACTCTTTACTCCATTGCCTAAAAAAGAAAGAGAAGAAAAAGGTGGAGGAGGAGGAGGAGGAGGAGGAGAAGGAGGAGGAGAAGGAGAAGAGGAGGAAGGAGAAAGATGTTCACTTATGAACATAAAACAATATAAGGGAGTAAGAAACTAGCTGGAAATAAATGAGAACTGTGGGAGTTAGGAGGTGAAATAAGTGATTTGGATTGGGATAGATGAACAGGGTTGAATCAGAATGCATTGATTTTGTTTAGAGAGATGATATAAGGAAGCAAGTATTTCAGAGAGATGGAGAAGTTAACAGAACACAGAATGATTTAAATTTGAAGAGCTATGAAGCAAGGAAGCAAATCTAGCAGTTTCTATAATGTCTAAGAATGTCACTTAATATTTCTCAGATGTTGGAATTTCGGAGGTCTTAGTTTAAAAGACAGCATCATCGATGCACATTTTGTGAGGAAGTACAATGTACAAATGCAGCACAGCCTATTGGTAAGGAGTATGGGAAGAGGAATCTAAGGGCCAGATTTGAGTAACAGCTTTGTAAATCACTATTTTAAGGAACCTAGGCAACTTACTCAAACTTTCTAAACCCAGGTTTCTTTATCTCTGAGGTGAAAGAAAAATAGTACCTTGTATTTTTCTTTTACTGTGAGCAAAAGATAAGGTAAGCAAAGCATTTGGCACTGTGCCTAGACCATGGCAGGCATTCAGTAACTGTTAACGATTACCACAAGGGGGTCTTGGTGCTTGGGCAGAAGTTGTAGAATTTATACCAACCATGTGAAATGCCGAGACAATTATATTTAACATGAAATATGGGTATATGCTTCTTTTGTTTTCCACTTTATTCTTGTTTTAACTGAATTAGTAGATCCTGTTTAATTAGAATTTTATGACGTTATAGCAGATGTTGTTGATGCTGTGCCAACCCATATTCCCTTGCCCTGTCCTAGCAGTTACCTCATAAAGTTTCTATGCACACTATTGCTTCTTGTGACTCTGTGCCTGGGGCCGTTCTCAGGTCACAGTATGACTTTGGTTTGCATGGGCAAAGCAGAAGTACAAGCCGAGGAGGAGCAACCCTAGGCATGACCTTCAATCAATGAGGAAAGGAAACTTGTTAAAAAGAACCCTAGCTTCCTTTCATTTTGTAGGGCAAATCTGAGTCTGCAGTCCAGACCATCTTCCTGATGTCCCAAATTGTAACCTATTAATTAATGAAGATTCTTTCTTCTCTAACTTTTGCATTCCCACATTATGCTTTTTATGCCAGTTTTCAATTTATTGCCTCTTAGCTCCAAATCTATCCTTTATTTCCTGCTCTGCAATAATGGAGCTGAACCATTTTTTTTTCTCCTTTGCCATTGGCATAATGTTAAGTTTTGTCTATAGAAGACACTGGAAATAAACTGGAGAGGAAGGGATTTCTCTTCTTGATTCCAGAGGGCTCTCATAGACAAACTACAACAGCACATGAGGATTCTGTAGCATCTGATAGCCAACTCCCTATGAACAGCTTCTCTTGGCATACCTCAGGTGGTTTTGTGGCAGCATGGCACTTCCATGAGTGATTTTCCATGGCATTCCCTAGGATCCTAGGGGTGGCATCATAGTGAAGTGGCACTGGTGTAATACCTCCCACTGGATGATCTCCTTGATCCTCCCATGGCATCTTCAGTTACTCAGTGAATGATTGAGCTGTAGCTGCATCCTCTTCAACAAGGTTTGGATCTCAGCCCAGGCAAGGGGTGTGTGGTGGTGATGGTGGGCTCCTCTACCAGAGAAACTTCCTTTGGCACTCTATTTTAGTTTTAGGGGTAGTGCTTCTCCTTATTTCTGCCATATATTTTCCATATCTTTTAGTATTCTTTTTATTCCTTTCTAGCTAATCCCCATTACCGAAATTACCTCTTACAGCTAATACTTCTTTATATTAAATTTGTACTGCTCAAACTTCTGGGTGGTTTCTGTCTCCTGATTGGGTGCAGACTTCTACACCTCTCAAATAAATTACAAGTCTTTGCCTGGGGACTGCTTTTCAGGGAATCCAAACTAAAGCTGTTAGTTTACAGAAGAGACAATTGAAAATAGATTCTCAGGATGAGAATCTGGGAATAGGTTGCTTAGTGATCAAATGGCTAAAAGGATCCCATTGCTGGTGGAAAATGGTATGTATAATTATAAAGTAGAAAAAGATGACATCACAATTATATGGATTCTTACGAGTGGTGGATTGGGTTGTAGAACAGGGAATGGGAAATGCTGGTTTATAATAGTTCTAGCACACTTATTCTCAAAGAATGGTCCCTGAACTGCCAAAATTAGCATCATTTTGTTTTCTGTTTTATCATGTGTGAACTTGTTAGAAATGCAAATTCTTGGGTCCCACTCCAGGCTTACTGAATCAGAGACTCAGGGTTTAGGGTCCAGAACTCTGTTTTCCAAAGCCCTCCATGTGATTTCGAGATGTAGAGCAGAATGACTTTTTTTTAACTGATTAAAAGACTCAAACAAAAAGAATGCCAGCCTTGGGTCAGATAACTATTAACTCAGAGATCACTGTAAAAGCACAAAGTTTGAACTCAGATCTGGATTTGAGTCCCACTTTGCCATTCCTTAGCTGTGGCTCCTCTATGGGTCTTTGTTTTCTCAATTACAAATGTAAAACGGGGGTAATATTAGTACCCTGTGGTAGAGAGGAAGGTACAGCACACAGCTACCCCTCCAAGTAGGAAGTCCGATCAGCACAAAGTCTCCAGCTATCAGCTGCGTCAATGTCTGCTTTAGTGGGAGGGAGCCACCTCAGTGGAAGTCCTGTCCTCCAGTCATGCCCGGGGAAGCCTGCATCTGGTAGATGAACAAGACAGCATAAAGAGGCCTGGCCATTTTTGCACATTGCAGTTCAATTCCAAAAGGTAATACTGACTCCACATAGCCTCACCTGGTTGGCTGAGATATTTTCAGGCCTGTATCACTATTTAAATAATTCCTTTGCCCATTCCTCATTTCACAGGTGGTGATCTCTAATAGATATCTTGTGTCCAAAATGCTGTCTCAGCATCTGCGTACGGAACTAAAACCTGTGCCGCATGTTATTCATAGTGTGTGTTGACAGGGTCAAATGTGATCATGCATTTGATGCACCGAGACATGGGCGAGCATATTATAGAAGTACAATTTCATATATTAGGAAAATTTTCAGTTGTGTGCATATTGTCTAACAAGGATATACATTTGTAATTATGTTTTGCCATATGCCTCTGAAGCCTTATAGGATGCTGGAATGCAGGCAAAGCTGATCAACAGCAATATGTTTGATCAGCTTATTTTATTCCCCCTTTATTTTATGCTAACTTTTTTAGATTTGTGAAACTTGGCATTTCAACATACCCGATTCAAGAAGAAACTCATGAAGAAAAATTTTAACCAACCTATGACACTTTAAGTTTCATGATAGAAATATACTTGTTGGAAAAAAGGGGGGTGAGAAATTTATTAGGAAAATGAAATAGAAATGCCGTGTAATAACTGTCAGTGTGAAGGTTATGGTAACTACAGTTGGTGAGTGCCAGATAAGAATAGGCATTTTCCAAAATAAATAGTACAAGAAGGAGATTGCATTCAAGAGAAGAAAATAAACATTTTAAATGGTTCATTTTCCAAAGTTCCTAACCAATGCAACTTAAAAAAAACAAAAAACAAACTTTCCCTTTTAGTGGTAGAGGGTCCAATTAATCAGTTATTTGAATTTTTAAAATAAAAGTGCTAGATTGCTTAAAAATGATTTTCATGTGTTTTCCAAATATAAATGGAAGGAAAATTGTCTGCAATTTGTTATACAATATTGTAGTTTTTAAAGTGAAAATTTAGAGAACACCTTGTCTCCAAATGTTCAAAACTAGTCAAATTAGTACTTCAAGCAGTAGAATATTAAAATTATGAGCTCTTTTGGATAGTTAAAAGGAAACACTACCAGGTCATTATGTTCTATGAATTAAATAGAATCTGAAAAGTAAAATTGGAAAACTGCCATTGTCAATGAAATAACCCTAAAGCCTCAGAATCAGCCTTAGTCTGGGAGTCATTTTCAGGCCAAAAATTATAACAATGCAAACTAAAAAAAGAAAAACTGGAAAGACTTCAGATTCTACAGGCAGGGAAACCACACTGTCTAATGGGCCTAGAGCAGGGATGAGTCAAGTCAGGTGAAAGATCTTTTCAGTCAAGGAACCTCCCCATATTATGTGCATTGTCAAATGCAGGTACACACACAGGTACACATATGACGTGACAGCAACACTGATTTCCAAAAATGGTTCAATGTTAGAAGGTTTATACCTGTGAGTATCAGTGCAGGCTTCTTAGTAATTTTAATGTAAGAATTCATCTAAGTCACAGATCAGCAAACTCTTTCTGTAAAGGGCCACAAAGTAAATAATTTAGGCTTTGCAGATCATATGGATTCTTCACTATGACTTAGCTCCGCTGTTGTAGTGTGAAAAGCAATCATAAACAATGCAAGTGACCATGACTGTAACAATAGAACTTTATTTATGGACACTGATATTTGAACTCCATATGTAATTTTCACACTTCATGAGATGTGCACGAAATATTTTTTCTTCTTTTAATATTTTCCCAACCATTTAAAAATGGCTGCATTCTTGGTTTGGCAGCCAAAACCTAGTAGAGGGCCATAGTTTGCAGACCACTTCTCTACGCTCTCTTTCTTATCATAGTTCTCTCTGCATGTGTATGTGTGTCTGTCTGCGTAACCTGGAATGAATTTACCCTGTAATCACTCTTTTTTGTTTTTAGACTCATTTATTTAAATGAGAATCTCAAGACTCAGGTATTTGGCATCAAGATGAAAGGAAATAGGAGGAGTTCGTTGTATGGGCCCATAAATGGTTCCTTCCTATTCTGATATAGACCTTCCTCCTGTATATCTCTACCCTCAAAACCTCACTCGACAAGCATATATATACCACAGACCTCAAAGAGTTAGAGGAAAGTCCCATTTAGTATTATAGAGAAAGATATTTAAAAACACAAAAGGAAGTATAATAATTACATAATTTTAATATAAAATGCCACTGTTAAAGGATTTGTTTTTTTTAATTAATTAATTTCATTCAAAATAGGCCCAGAAATGCCATTCTGCTCTTCTCTCTCTTTAAATTAGCACTGCATGTCATTGAGATACGAAGTAAACCTTCCGAAGATTTAATGTGAAATTATCCAGTCATTACACAGAGTGAAAATCCAAACCATAAGTTTTCCATATATGCTTTGTGATGTACAGAAAACCTACTATTAATTTAACATTACTCTTTAACTCTTGTGCTTTTAGACTTCCTAAAAAAGTAAAGTAGCGGAGCTACAAATAAACTTATTTAGTATGAAAAATAAAGTTAACTTTTGGTCAACTATAAACTTAAAAGAAAAATAATATTAAAATGTTACACGTTTACAAGAATATGAGAAAATAGGTGACTCTAACAAGGAAGAAAAATAAACAAATACACATTCGGTGGGACAAAGGGTAAGGCGATTCTCTATGACAGATTATATTATTGTTAAAATCGTTAGCCATATCTCCCCTTGGAAGTATTAAGCGTCCCCTCCCTATTGATGTCAGGCTAGGAAACGTAATTTACTTTGGCCAATTAGATATTAGAATCTGAGAAGATGTAAGAACCCATACATGGCTCATTAAAATCTCCTTTTTCCTATTATTATGAGAGATGATATTAGCCTGGGTACTGGACTGAAAATAACATGGAGCAGAGCTGCAGCTGATTCTCAACTGACATGTAATGTGAACAAGAAATTAACCTATCTTTGTTGTTTTAGGCCAATTCAACTTTGTGGGTTTTTTGTTACCGTAGCCTAATCTACACTATGCTTAATGATACATTTTCTAAAAGACTAAAGAGCTGATAAAAGTCTTGCCACTGTCTTTTAAAGGAGAAACAAAGTGATTCAATATTATGAACACTGTATAAGAATATTATGGAGTGCTCCCTTGATTAATGATTAATAGTATTACCGCAAGGATACAGTTACATATTTTGTCCAGTCAGGGCATGAAAATCTTAACTACAATTAGAAAATAAAGTCTAGTCTGTCCGTGTAATAGCGGTTCATTGACACAATCATGGCAATTAATAAAGAAAACAATTCACACTAGAGAATGAATAGTACATGTAACTAAATGTTAAAAGCATCTAAAGCATAATCATATCTACTAGAGTATTATGCAGTGAGATTTTCATATGAAGTTCTAATTCCTCCTCACTAAACAGTTAGTGGCTGTTTTTTAAAATATATTTTTAATTTTTTTCTAAAAGATACTTAGATTATGTAAAATGTTACATGAAAAAAAAGGATTCCCATATGCCCCACTTCCCACACCTCCCACTTTTCCTCACATTAACAACTTCTTTCATTAGTGAGGTACATTCATTGCAATTGATGAACACATTTTGGAGCATTGCCACTAAGCATGGATTATAGTTTACATTGTAGTTTACACTCTTTCCCACTCAATTCTGTAGATTATGGCAGGATATATAATGGCCTGTATCTGTTATTGCAATGTCATTCAGGACAATTCCAAGTCCAGAAAATGCCCCCATATTACACCTCTTTTTCCCTCTCCCTGATTTCAGGACCTCCAGTGGCCACTGTCTCCACATCAATGATATAATTGCTTCCATTTCTAGAATCACAATAAGTTTATAGTAGAATACCAGTAAGTCCACTCTAGTCCATATTTTAATCCCCAGTCCTGGGGATTCTTGGATAGTGATGCCCACTCCACCTCAAATTGAGAGGAGGCTTCTGTCCCTGATGGATGAGACTCTCTTGCTTGCAGTTGTAGGCTCTCTTGGTTCCTTAGTATGGTAGTTGTCCATCCTCACCTCCTTGTTAGTTGTCCTGGGTGAGTCCAATGAACTGGAGAGTAGGTGTTGCAATTCCTCTGAGGCTCAGAGCCCAGCTGGCATATGACAGCCCAAAGATTCAAGTCTCTTCGGCATAAAACTACCAACTCCAGCACCAGCTACAGGTTCAAATAGAAGGGACAGAAGAGGCATGTGTAGAGATGTCACAACTGAGTCCAACTCTGTCACACTCAGGAGCACAAACTCCAAAGTAGGGCCCAGTGGCAAGGCATCAAACTCCAGAGCTATCTACCATGACCGTAGGACCTGGGTGTCTTCAGTAGTGACTTGTCGGTTTTTTGCTACTGGCTGTACTTTTCTCAAGCATTTGTTATTTAAGTTTTGCTGAAATGCTTCATTTTGTCACATGCTATATTTTTATGTGCCAGTATGTCAGTTTTTTCTTTCTTTTCCCCCTATTTGCAGAAAATGCTGCATTTCTCCATTTGAAATTGCTGAAAGTGAACTTTAAATTTGATTATCATCTATATTGAAGGTTGATTCTTTTCCAAATGCTCTTGTAAATGCTTGATGCTCTTATCATTGAGAAATAGCTTTTCTGCATGGAGTGAAGCTCTGCTTAATAATAAAAGTGATGATGATGATGATAATGGCTGCCATTTATTTAGACTTCACCAAATTCTAGGAACTTTACTTGGTATTTTATAAGAATTATCTCATTTAAGTCCCACAAAAACTATACGAAATAGTTGCCATTTTCACTTTACTGTTAAGTAAACTGACAGAATAATTTGCCTACATACGGTTATAAAACAAGTTTCAAAGTCCATTATTTTCCTACCACCCTGCATTATCTTCTCACATGATTCTTTGGCTTAGGTAATCAACTGTCTCTGCCTTCTTCCCTGTGCTATAGCAATGGGAATACTCTAACAACAATGTTTCTTTGACCAAAAAATACATTTTATTGTTTGGGATCTGAATTGAAAATTATTACCCTTATTGGGCAGAAAGATGCCCATCATGGCATTTCTTGGGTAAGATCATTAAACTCTCTTCTTTTTTTTTTTTTTTAA
>PVKH010033235.1:0-12041 GCA_004027955.1 Chaetophractus vellerosus | reverse complement strand
CAGTGGCCATTTTCTTGGTTCCACACTCATCAAGCATCTAGGTATCAACCAAGCTCCAGATCTCATCCTCAAGGAGAGTTGGGGTGATTGCCATACTTTTCCCAATCTTTGGGTTAGAGTCTTAACCTTTAGTACAGTGAAGTGAAGACAACATACTCCCTAATCTTTGGCATACAGGCTCAACACTCTCAGAGCAATGAGTTGACCACCTGGCCTTCCCTAATCCATGGGGGACAGATCCACCCCTCTCAAAACCGATAGGAAGCTGACCTTAGCCACCCTAATCCTTGAGGAATGTGCCCCACCCACTCTGTACCCGGGGGTGGAAAACTCTCCCAGAACATTGAGTGGGAACATCCACCTGCTTCAACTTCTGAGGCAAACTCATCCATTCTGTACACATGGGTGAGTTTCCTCACTTGGACCAAGATGATGTCTTCATTCCAGATCTCAGCCTCCATGGTTTTCCTCTTAAAGCTGTCTCCTTCTCTCCTTTCCTTATCCCTTTTAGTCCAACGTGACAGTGGTTTTGTTCATACAGCTTTCTCATAAAGCTTGTTGGTTTAGCCTGCAAGAATCAGGGGTCCAAGTCATCAGAGAGTAAGGCTTTCCACAAATCTTTCCTTGTTAACTGCATCTTCAATCCTGATTTACAAGTTCCAAGTTTAGTCAAGTCCTCAAATGGGGCACTATCATCTGGGAACTTGATTTATAGAGATTTGGAAGTTCTGGAACGAGTTTCTGTTTTCTTTGTGCCCAAAAGTTCAGTTCTCAACTTATCTTTCTTGTCTAACATTTCGCTATAAGCTGAAAGGAGAAGCAAGGCCACATTCGCCAAGTTTACTTTGGAAAGTTCTTCAGCTAACTTCTCAGGCTCACCATTTTTTATTTCTGTCTTCCATAAAACATTCAGGAGCTAGTCTTCCTAAGATCTCTACAACTTTAAAACACAGATCACCTTTCCTCAATTTTCAATAATAGTTATATCATTTACTTCAAACCATTTTTTAAAAAGCCACTTTAGAGTTCATATCACTATCAACAGTATCTTCAAAGCAATTTAGGCCTTTTCCATCAAGCACCTCACAATTTCTCAAAAAATACCCCTTATCCATTTATAAAACCATCCCAGCATTTTGATAATTACAAAAGTACTTCCCTAATCCTTGGCACCAAATTCTGTATTAGTCAGGTAGAGGGGTGCTGATGCAAAGTACCAGAAATCAGTTGGCTTTTATAATGAGTATTATTTGGGGTAGAAACTTATCATTACTAGGCCATAAAGCATAAGTTATTTGCTCACCAAAGTCTAGTGCCATGTGTTCTACTCAGGGTTCTCTCAGGAAACAGAATCAACAGGAGATATCTGTTAAAATGTAATCTTTTATAAGAGTCTCTCATGTGACCGTGGAGATGCACAAGTCCAGGTTCTGCAGGCTGGCTGCAAGCCAGGGGCTCTGATGAAAGACCGATGAAGGGTCCTTGATGAGTTTCTAGGAGAAGTTGGCTGTCAAATGATGAGTTGGGAAATTCTCTCTGAATGTTGAAATCAGTTCCCTCTTATGGCAATCAAATGAATGGATAAAACCATCATCCATTCTTGATCCAATTTCCCTGATTGATGCAGATGTAATCAGACATCCATGCAGTAAACTCACTGGTGATTGAAGCCCATAAATGCTCTTGTATTACAATTAGCCCAGTGCTTGCTGGATCAAATACCAGGACACAATTTCCTGGCTGAATTGACACATTAACCTAACCATCACAGTCCACCCCTTGTCAACTCAGCAACCATATACATTACCCTAAACAATACTTAGTCTCTAAGCAAAACCAATAACATACAAGCATACATATATATTTCTGCATAACAATGTTTAACTCCTCTGTGTACAACTGGAAATGCATTAATTCCCCACAGAATGGGGTACAAGACCTTGGGCAACATTCACTTTTAAACTTGACATCCTTAAATATTATGACATGAAATTAATACAACTTGTTATATGATAGGGGAAAAGGTTGGAGAAGAAAACAAGAAAGTCATTTTGTGTACATATACAGTCATACTCATAACAAAACAGGGAAGAAGGGTTCATGACTATTACAGTCCTTGTTTCTGTAACTGGTCACATGGTCAAAGTTCATATTTATCACTACCTTCTTCCACTACCCATTCCATGTTCCCATTACCTTCAGCAAGCACTTCAGCTTGCTGTGGTTCTTTGCCTGTTGGGGTGACCCGAACTTTCATTCCCGAAGATTCTGGGCCATTGTTAGTCTTACTTGAATTGGTTTGCTGCAATTTTCCACTGACTTTAATCGCAGGGCATGGTAGTACTAGGAGATGCCCTAGAGGGTCTCCTGCATTCCAGGCAAACTCTTCTTCAACCCCATTATGTAGATGTAGTTCTATTGCCCCTTGATAGTAAGGATCAATCACCCCAGCCAGCAAAGTAATTCCTTTTTTGACTGTTGATTCACAGGCAAGAGGACTCCAAAGTGGCCAGGTGGCAATCTTAACTTCCAGTTCAATGGAATCATTGTTGTGTTCCCGGCTGGCAGCACTCCTCCTTTTGGGACCAGCAGAGCTTAAGGTTGCAGGGTCAGAAGCAAAATGTTTCCTGGTGGGTCACTAGGGGTAATAGTGAGTGGTGCCACTCCCATTTCCACCCCTTGATTCCTAGACCCATGAATCCTGGTTATGGGAGTAACAGCACCATAGAGAGGATGCTGATTTAGAGCATACACAGCCTCCTGGAGGACATTGCCCAAGCCCTGCAAGGTATTGCTACATAGTTGGTGCCATAATTGGGTCTTCAAAAGGCCATTCCACCGTTCTATTAATCCAGCTGCTTCAGGGTGATGGGGAACATGGTAAGACCAGTGAACTCCATGGGAATGTTCCCATCCCCACTCATCATTTGCTGTGAAATGGTTTCCCTGATAAGAAAAAAAAATGCTGTGTGGAATGCCATGGCAGTAGATAAGACATTCAGTAAGTCCATGGATGGTATTTTTGGAAGAAGCACTTCATGCCAGAAATGTAAACCCTTAGCCAGAGTATGTGTCTATTCCAGTTAAAACAAATTGCTGCCCCTTCCATGGTGGAAGTGGCCCAATGTAGTCAACCTGCCACCAGGTAGCAGGCTGGGCACCTTGAGGAATGGTACCATATAGGGGGCTGAGTGTGGGTTTCTGCGGCTGGCAGATTGGACAAACAGCAGTGGCTGTAGCCAAGTCACCCTTGGTCAGGGGAAGTCCATGTTGCTGAGCCCATGCATAACCTCCATCCTTAACTCTATGGCCACTTTGTTCATGAGCCCATTGGGCAATGACAGGAGTGGCTGGGGATAGAGGCTGAGCATTAGCCACAGAGTGGATCATCTTATCCACTTGATTATTAAAAACTTCCTCTGCTGAAGTCACCCTCTGGTGGGCATTCACATGGGACACAAATATGTTCATGTTTTTGCCCACTCAGAAAGGTCTATCCACATACCTCTTCCCCAGACCTATTTGTCACCAATTTTCCACTCATGTTCCTTCCAAATCCCTGACATTCCAGCCAAACCATTAGCAACAGCCCATGAATCAGTGTACATATGCACCTCTGGCCATTTCTTCTTCCAAGCAAAATGAACAACCAGGTGCACTGCTCAAAGTTCTGCCCACTGGGAGGATTTGCCCTCACCACTAACCTTCAAGGATGTCCCAGAATAGGACTGCAGTGCTGCAGCTGTCCACTTTCTAGTGGTACTTACATATCATGCAGAACCATCTGTAAACCAGGCCTGAGTTTTCTCATCCTCAGTCAACTGATTGTAAGGGACTCCCCAAGAGGCCAAAGCTGTGGGCTGGGAAAGAGAAGGTAACATGGCAGGGGTGGTGACTATGGGCATTTGGGCTACTACATCATGTAAATTACTTGTGCCTTTAGTACCTGCTCGAGCCCTATCTCATATATACCACTTTGACTTTATTATGGAGTGCTGCTGTGCACACCCAACTTTATGGTTTGGTGGGTCAGGCAATATACAACTCATGATAGGCAACTCAGGTCTCATGGTAACTGGATGGCCCATGGTTAAGCATTCAATCTCTACTAAGGCCCAGTAGCAATTCAAAAGCTGCTTCTCAAAAGGGGAGTAGCTATCTGCAGAGGATTTGCTCCAAAATCCTAAGGGCCTGCATTGTGATTGCCCCATAGGGACCTGCCAAAGGCTCCAGACATCATCTCTATTTGCCACTGAAACTTCTAGCACAACTGGATATGCTAGATCATATGGTCCAAGTGGTAGTGCAGCTTGCACAGCAGCCTGGACCTGTCACAGTGCCTCCTTTTGTTCCAGTCTCCAATCAAAATTGGCAGCTTTTCTGGTCACTCAGTAAATGTGCTGGAGCAGCACACCCAAATGAGGAATGTTTGTCTCCATAATCTGAAGAGGCCAACTAATTGTTGTGCCTCTGTTTTGGTCATAGGAGGGGCCAGGTGCAACAGCATATCCTTTACTTTAGAAGGGTATCTCAACAGGCCCCAGACCACTGGACACCTAGAAATTTCACTGCGGTGGAAGGACCCTGTATTTTTGTTGGATTTATCTCCCATCCTCTCTCACACAAATGCCTTACCAGTAAATCTAGAGTCTTTGCTCCCTCTTGCTCAGTAGGCCCTATAAGCATGATATCATCAATATAATGGACTGGTGTGAAGTCTCGTGGGAGGGAGAGGTGATCCACATCTCCCTGGACAGTATTATGACATAGGGCTGGAGAGTTGATATACCCCTGAGGCAGGACAGTGAAGGTATACTCCTGGCTTTGCCAGCTGAAAGCAAACTATTTCTGGTGGTCTTTACTAATAGCAATTGAGAAAAAAGCACTTGCCAGATCAACAGCTGCATATCAGGTATAAGGTATGTGTTGATTTGCTCAAGCAATGATGCCTCATCTGGAACAGCAGCTGCAATTGGAGTGACCACCTGGTTAAGTTTACAATAATCTACTCATCCTCCAAGATCCATCTGTTTTCTGCACTGGCCAAATAGGAGAGTTGAATGGGGATGTTGTGGGAATCACCACCCCTGCATCTTTCAAATCCTTGATGGTGGAATTAATCCCTGCAATCCCTCTAGAAATCTTTTATTGCTTTGACTTACTATTTTGCTAGGCAGGGGCAGTTCTAGGGGCTTCCACTTGGCCTTTCCAACCATAATAGCCCTCACTTCACAATTCAGGGATCCAATGTGGGAATTCTTCCAGTTACTGAGTATGTCTATTCCAATTATGCATTCTGGAACTGGGGAAATAACCACAGAATGGTTCCAGGGACCCAGTGGACCCACTGTGAGATGGACCTGAGCTAAAACTCCATCAATCACTTGACCTCCATAAGCCCTGACCCTGAATGGTGGGTCAAAGTGATGTTTTGTGTCTCCTGGAATTGTGACTTCTGAGCCAGTGTCTAATAATTCCCAAAATGTCTGATCATTTCCTTTTCCCCAATGCACAGTTACTCTGGCAAAATGTCACAGGTCTCCCTGGGGAAAGGTGGGAGGAAGAATAACAGTATAAATTTTTGGCAGTTTAACAGGATCCTTCCCCAAGGGGACCTGGCCTTCTCCTCATTCAAGGGGCTCTGTGTCTGCAAACTGTCTCAAGTCTGGAAATTGATTAAGGGGCTGTGATTCTCTACATCTGTAATTTGAGTTAGGGTTGTGTTCACTCAGCCTAGAACTCTTCTGCTTATACAGATCCAGAAGAAATTTAGTAGGTTGCCCACCTATTTCACTTCTAGGTACCCCGTGATCTATTAGCCAGCGCCATAACTCCATTCGACTCAGACTACTCTGTGTGCTGTTTTGAATCTGTCTTTCATTGTGGTAGCCATGCTCACCTTGCCTTTGGCGATTCACTGCTGATACTTGACTTTTACCTGCCGGAGATCTGATCATCCCCATAATGTTTAAGGATTACAACTCCATTACAGCCCTCCCTACAGTAATAACTGGACTGCAAAGAAGAGCAACCACAGAGCTCTTCAGAGAAGATGGGGGTCGTCTGACAAATTTATTCCTCACAGTCCTGGTTAAAGGTGTGCCCTCTGGACATTCCTGTGTTGGGTGGGTGGATCTCAAATGGTAAATCCATTCTAGCATTCCAATCTCTCTAAGCCTTTGAATTCCCTCATCTACAGTATACCATGGTAAATCAGGCACTTCAACTTCACCCATGCTAGGCCATCCTTTGGTCCATGTTTCAGTCAGCCACCCAAACAACTGTTAGAGCCCTTTCTAATGCCTCGAGCTACAGCGTTGAATCCACAATTTCTACTTAGTGGGCCCATATCAATAAATTCAGCCTGATCCAACTTTATATTCCTTCCACTATTATCCCATTACCTTCTTATCCATTCCCACATATATTCCCTTGATTTCTGTCTACATAAGTTAGAAAACTTATGCAGTTCTTTCAGAGTATAATGTACTTCCTCATTGGTCACACTTTCTATTTCACCTTTGGGGGCTTGTTGTGTTTTAGTCTAGTAGTAGGTCTGGAAGGCAAGAGGGGTGGAGGGGGTGGGTAAGGAGAAGGAATAGAGATGTCTTGCAGGCTACTGACCTCAGGGCATTCCTTTGCATTTTCTTCTGGTGAGACAGGGTTAATCTCTTCAGGCAGGGTTTGAAAGGCAGATTTCTCAGGGCAGGGTGGAGGCTGGACAGTGCATACTGGAGTTTGGCTGGCAGCTGCCTTGTGGCTGAGAGGAGGTCCAGACTCCTTGGGGCAGGCTGGAGGCTGGGCAGTGCATGCTGGTATTTGGTTGGTACCCATCTCAGAGCTGGAAGGAGGTCCAGACTCCCTGGGGCAGGCTGGAGGCTCAATGATACAAGGTTGACAAGGTGTGGTCTCTACAGAGCAGGCTATCACAGGTTTATCTGGTAAAGTCTCAGCAGAATTTAGAGTTCCAATGTCCCCACCAATATCATCATCATCCCATGCATCTCCATCCCAATCCTTGGGGTTCCACTCCTTTCCAATCAACGCCCTCACTTTAATTGCAGAAACCCTATGAGGTTGAGATTTTTGTTTCCTCTGTAGTTCTGCTACTTGTACAATGAGCATCTGGGTTTGATTCAAAGATATCTCAAATCTTTGACTACAGGAGTAAAGATTTTCTTTCAAGGCACATGTAGAAACTTTCATGTCTTTCATGCGGCATTTAAGTTCCAAATTTGAAGACTTTAGCTCATCCCTTTCTTTTTAAACTGTGTCCAGAGTATCTAGAAGGAGCCAGCCATCATCATTATACTTTTTTATGCCACAAAATTCTGTTAAGGTATTGAAAACACTGTCATTCAGATCCTTGTTTCTTATAAGTGTGGAAGTAGAGGAATCCATCGAGGCTATATCTCTATTGCCAGCTCACACCATGGACTCCTAGCAACCTCTTCATTATTGGAAAAGGAATCATTAGTAACCTTGAGTCCAATTAGAGTAGAGAACCACCTCAGATATCCCATGTTTAAGACTCTGTTCCTCAAGAACCACTCCTGGTACCAGCTGTTCTAGTCAGCGTCCTCTCAGGAAACAGAATCAACAGGAGATATCTGTTAAAAATATAAGAGTTTATTAGTCTCTCACGTGGCTGTGGAGATGCACAAGTCCAGGTTCTGCAGGCAGGCTGCAAGCCAGGGGCACCGATGAAAGACTGATGAAGGGTCCTCGATGAGTTTCTGGGAGAAGTTGGCTGTCAAATGCTGAGCTGGGAAATTCTCTCTGAATGTTGAAATCAGTTCCCTTTTATGGCAGTCAACTGAATGGATAAAACCATCATCCATTCTTGATCCAATTTCCCTGATTGATGCAGGTGTAATCAGCCATCCATGCAGTAAACTCACTGGCGATCGAAGCCCATAAATGCTCTTGTATTACAATTAGCCCAGTCCTCTCTGGATCAAATAACAGTTGACACATTAGCCTTACCATCACACCATGTTTTGGGAAAAGATGGCTGTTGATATCTGCCAAAAGTTTAGGCTTCTTGGGTTCCTCTCCTTCCTGGCCTCTGTTTCTCTCTGGGCTCAGTTCCTGTGCTCTATCTACAATGCCAGCTGTAGAATATCAGGCAAATAACTCTGTTTCTCTTCCTGGGGATTCTGCTGTGTCTAAGGTGCCATCTCTCTTCCTCTGTGTTCTTCTGTGTGTTTACTTCCTGGGCAACAGCATTAAAACTCTCAACCCTGTTCTCTTTTGTGTAGTTTTCCCTGTAAGTCCTCACCCACCAAGGGGGCAGGGACTCAATATGCTACTGATGTGGCCCAATCAATGCCCTAATCATAACTTAATCATACCCAGAGGAACAGACCAGTTTACAAACATAATCCAATATCTACTTTTGGAATTCAAAAACAATGCTAACCTGCTACATATTGCTTGACATACTGGCCCATCCTTCCCTATTAGGCACTGCCTATGCTTTTAAAGGTCTCCCACCCTTCTATCTGAGGTCATATCAGAACTCCCTAGGATGGGAGTCCAACACCTTCCCATTATTATCTGAGCCTCCACACACTGATACAACACACTATGACAAGATGAATGCTACACACTCCCTAGAAACCTGTCCCAGATGTACACTTTCTCTCATATCCCCACATCCAACATCTTAAATCAGTAACCCCCTCCTGCTGTATTTGCCAAAAGAGCATTCCCAACATTGTAGCTTCAACCACAATCACACAAATCCCCATGGTTCACCTGCTCCTTCCCCAAAACTCTGCCCAGTTCCAAGGACAGCCCTACTCACCCAACCCAACCTATCCTCCTTTTAAACCAGCATGCCCAGCCCAATAACATCACTGCACCTCTTTTGTTCACAACCACTGCACAACTGCACCCTTCCACCTCATCAAAGATTTTGCCCATATGGGCATTGATTCACCATCTTCTTCTCCCTTTCTGTCTCCTGTAAACCTATCTTCTAGACTTTAGCTCTTTGATTCTGTTCAATCTGCTTAATTCATATCAGTGAGGTCATGTAATATTTGTCCTTCAGTGCCTGACTTGCTTCACTCATCATAAGATCTCCAAGATTCATTCATGTTATCCTGTGTGTTAATATTGCATTCCCTCTTCAGCTGTTTAATATTCCATTTTATGTATACAGCACAGTGTGTTTATCCATTCATCTGTTGATAGACATTTGTGTAGTTTCCAAATGTTGGCAATTGTGAATAATGTTGCTATGAGCATTTGTGTGCACATATATGTTCATGTCTCTGCTTTCAATTTTTCTGCTTATATACCCAGCTCTGGGACTGCTGGGTTGTATGGCAGTTCTATAGCTGGTTTCCTGAGGAACTGCCAAACTGTCCTCCACAATGGCTGAACCATTCTACATTCCCACCAGCAGTGAATGTGTTCCCCTTTATCTACATTGTGTCCAACATTTGTAGTCTTCTGTTTTTTTAATAGCCCCCAGTATAATAGGTGTGAGATGATATCTCATTCTGGTTATAATTTGCATTTCCTTAATAGCAGTGGTGTTGAGTATCTTTTCATGTGCTTATTATCCATTTATATTTCTTCTTTGGAGAAGTGTTTATAAAACCACTTGTCCACTTTTAATTGGGTTGTTTGCCTTTTTATTTTTTAGGTGTAGGATTTCTTTTTTTTTTTTAAGATTTATTTATTTTATTACATATCACCCCTTACCCCCTGCTGTGGCAACGTGCTGAGACTGGTCACTGCGCAGGCATGGCTTTCCCTGCTTGTGGGCAGCTTCTGCTTCCGTTCACGGCCGGCTTTCAGTTTGCGGGTGGCTGTCTGTGCTCCATTCGCGGGCAACCTGCCCTGCCTGTGGCAGCATTTGCCCTGTCTGTGGCACCATTTTGCCCTGCCCATGGTGGCTCTGGCCTGCTCATGGTGGCTTGCCATTCTCAAGGTCTGATCAAGCTGCAAAAGTTTATTGGTGATGTACAAGTATTTATGCTCAAAGGGAGGACAGAGTGGTTAGCAGGGGAGGGTGGCTTGATAATTATCTGTTGGTAGCAGCTGTTGCTAGGGAAGCAGGTGGGTTAGCAAACTGGTGTTTCTTGTTCTTTGAGAAGTTGGTGGAACATGACTCAGGCTGTTCATTATTAACTTGTGCGGCCATGCTGTGTGTCACCGTTGCTGCTGACAATGAGCATTGTGTGTTTCCTTAATTGTCCCCAACATCTCCTCCTTTTGTTTTTCAAATGGATGGAGGGAGAATGTTGATTAGGCACCCTCTGGCATTAGCCAGCTGGGGAAAGCAGGGGCCTCATTTCCCTAGTGGTTTGTGGCTCAGTTTTTTGGGGAGAGGATTTTTGCTGAGCTAACCTCTATGCTAATGAGGCATGCTTCTCAAGGAGCTCAAGAACGGCCTCTGGTTGTTTTAGGCCCTCCTTTGCAGTGCTTTGCCTTGCACCCAGTGGTACCAATTTAGTAGCATATTCTTGAGTTATATGCGGTTCCCGTAGGAGGGGACATTTTTACCCTTTAGGGTGGGCAGCGCTCAGGCACTCTGGATCTATACCTTGGTCAGCAAGGTGCAGTCAGTGATAATGTATCTGAATGGGCCTGCTTAGAGCAGAATCAATTTGTTGTTTAACAAATGTCACGCATCTATTGAAAAGACGTGGTCCTAGCAATAGGAGTATTATTAAGTCAAGCAAGGGCCTAAGGAAGGGAAGGCTGTATGGCAGAGCCCCATTAAAGGTGCTCCAAAAGGAGTTATCGAATAATTATTTATGCCTTCATTCGAGGTCTTCTTGGAGGTTTTTAATCTTGTCTCAGATGATTCCCAATTTGTTGGCGTAAAAACAGCATACCCATAAATTTAGGTGCAGTTTATTCATTGTTTTCATCTGTAAGAGAAGGTGAAGACATTCTCTCAGAGATATTTGTTTCCCTGGAGAGATTATTACTGTCTATTGTAGGTGTATTAGAGGCGAGCTCTGATAATGGAGGGTTAACATGTCTAATTAGTCTTTCCAGGAGCCAGCGAGGGCCTTCCATCTGTTGGTCATAAATGCAAGCAGAACTTCACCCCCAAATAATGACAGGATCTGGTTCATTCCATTTTGCTGTTAAGGGGTCTCACCAAATAACAATGGCTTGTTGTGTATGTGTTTTAGAATGCCAATGTCTGTCAGCTGCAGACTGTCTATTATTATCCAGGGTTAAGAAATTGAGAGTGAAAAGGGCATGATGTAGAAGGTCTCGGGGCGTTGTTTTGAGAGACCAAGGGTACTTTCAGCTAAGTGGTACAGGGCATTTTTTAGGGTGTGATGTGCCTGTTCCATATTCCCTGACTTTGGGGGTTGTAAGGTATTCCAGTGATATGTTTAATATTAAGTTGTTGGCAGAAGGTTTGAAAGTTTTTTCCAGTATGTCCAGGCCCATTATCAGTTTTGAGGATTTTAGGCTGGCCTAGAATGGTAACATAATGTAGTAAATGTGAGATAACATTTTTTTGAGACTTCTCCTGTCTGCAGGCTAGCTTGAATGAACCCACTGAAGGTGTCTACACAGACATGAATATACTTGAGGTTTCCAAAGCCATCAAAATGTGTAACGTCCATTTGCCAGATTTCATTGGAGGTAAGTCCCTTTAGATTAACTCCCAAATGGGGGACTGGGAGCTGTGTCATGCAGTTTCTACAAGCTTTAACAATATCTCTCACTTGTTCTCTAGTAATATTAAATTTTAAGCGGAGGGTGTTTGCATTTAAGTGATGTTGGGCATGAGCCTGAGAGGCCAAGGTAACAGAGTCACTGAGACTGGGACATACTAGTCAGGTGGCAGCATCTGCCAACACATTGCCTTTTGTTAGGGGACCTGGTAAGTTTTGATGGGCATGGAGGTGCCCTATGAAAAAAGGGAGTTGTCAGTTGAGAATTAATCTTTGTATTTTTGAAAATAAAGGAACTGCATTGGAGGATGGTTTAATAAATGGTGTTGTTTCTAACAGAGGAATTGACTGGGCTATATATGCGCTATCAGTGTATAAATT
>PVKH010033234.1:0-12043 GCA_004027955.1 Chaetophractus vellerosus | reverse complement strand
TATTGACATAATGATACACATGCAGCTCAATAGAACAGAAGAGAAATTCCAGAAATTCACCTGCACATATATCATCAAATGATTTTCACAAAAAAAGTTGCCAAAGCCACTATAAAATTGAAAAGTATTTTCAGCAAAAGTCACATTGATAACTGGATATCAAAATGGATAAAAATGAAAATCAATTGATAACTAACACCCCACTAAAATAATTTGAATGAAATCATAACCCTAAAATTAAAAGTGAAAAGTATAGATCACCTTGGAGAAAACTAGAGCATATCTTTGCAAACTTGGTGTGAGCAGAGTTTGTAACAAATCTCAGTTTAGTGAAGAATGTAAATATTAAAAGCCAAACATAAACTATTTTAGAAGGAAAGGTAAGTATTTTTTTGACCTTGGGGTACATAACATTTTCTTAAAGAAAACACTGAAAGCTTTCATTTTAAAAGAAATTACATATACACATCAACATTTATATTGCAACTTTTAGTGATGAGAACACTTTAAAATAATTAATAAGAGAAGTCATAATTTGATCATATTTGTAAGATATGTAGTGAAATATTTTTTCAATCACATATAATCACCTACATATGAAAAAGAAAAAAAAACAAAAAATCCAATGTTAAAATGGGTATAACATATGAGCAAGCATTTCAGAGAAAAGAAAAAGATGTAAAAAATAACTTCACAGAGCAATAATTAAATCATTATAAATTAGGGAAATGCAAATGAAACCAACAATGAGATAACATTTAATTTACAAAAATAAAATAGTGTGAGAATACTATGTGAGGTAGAGGGTATGAAACAGTGGGCTTTAATACTGCTGGGAGTATGTATTCTCAATGCTACCCCAGGAAACAAATTTGCATTTTCTAGTCCTCTTGAATATTTACATACCTATGAGTCATAGGTTTTGCTCTTAGATATATATGCAAAGTGTAGTATGACACATAAATACATGGTGGTGTGAACAAGTCTTCATAGCAACATGTAAATAACCCTAAAAAAGTGAAAACTACCCTGAAATCCATCCCCCATGAGCTGTGAAGCACCAACAGTTCCGGGAGCAATGCCTAAATAAATAAAAAAAACAAAAATGCAAATAGAAAAAGGATTCCAAAGCATAGCAGCTACAGATTTCAAAACATGTGTTCTGAAGGACAAGCAGCTCCATGGTGACAGGGTGCTTGCCTATTTCTTGCTTCAAGAGTTGAATTTGCACATCATGAGGGCAGAGATATTCTTTGGGTTATGGAAGAAGATAGATATAAAGCTCAGTTCAGCCACCTGCTTATTTTTTTTCCCTCAGGCAAATTACTTAAACTCATAGTGATTCAGTTTCTTCATCCAAAAACTGGGAATATTAATAATATCCACCACAAAGGGTATCACATAAATTGTGTTTAATATAGATGTGGTGCTCAATAGCTCTTACTATCATTGTTACTATTGAACAAAACTGTGACTGGTCAATTTTAGAATTCAATGAATAATTGTTGAAAATATAGAAATAAAGAATCTATTTTCTGACTCCAGAAGGAAAGTAGGAGGAAGGAACACACATTTGGTTTTCATTTTGACAAAGGCTCCAAATATTTATTATTCCTCCCTTCAAAATCTAGCCCAAGGATGATTTCACCTACTTAAATACAGCTGTCTCTCTATGGCATGGGAACTGAATGAGTTGAGTAGGAAAGACAGCATAGAGTTCTGGACAGAACGAATCACAAATGCACTACATCTCACTTACATATCTGGAACCAGCCATGGACATCCAGTGAAATGTCAGGAGAAGGAAGGAACAAATTATTTGGCTATGGGCATAGCATTGATGCTCTGGAAAAGTCCAGAAAGATTGGTATCATGAGATTTCTCATTTAGGGGACCTCAACCTATTGCTGATGTCATGATAATTGGATTTATGTTTTTCTTGCATTAAAAGTGACTACTCTATTTTTAGGGCCCTGATCAAGGCTATCAGAGTTTCATATAATAATTTATAAACATTCAAGATTTCCAAGAGTCCCATAGAAATGGAAATGAATAGGAGTATCTGATTTTACCCCCTCTTAAAGACTCAAATTCCTTTTAAACACCAAAGCTGAATGAGTATACTATCTGGGATAGTTTATTATGGAAGCAATCTCAGGCTCAGTAAAATGTCTTGACAAACATATGTGCATTGGTATGTAAAAAAGTCACAATTTCATTGTTTTTCATTTTGCTTTGATCTTTTTTTAAAAATTTTATTTATTTTATTACATATCTCCCTTTCCCCCCGTTGGGGGCACCAAGACTTCGTCACTGTGCAGGCGCGGCTTTCCCCACTTGTGGGTGGCTTCTGCTTCTATTCATGGCCGGCTCTTGCTTCAGTTCACGGGTGGCTGGCTGGGCTCCATTCACGGGTGACCTGCCCTGCCCGTGGTGGCTTTTGCCCTGTCTGTGGCAGCTTTTTGCCTGCCCACAGTGGCTCTGGCCCACCCATGGTGGCTTGCCATTCTCAAGGCGGTCTGCCCGCTAGGAGAGGTCCCCGGGAACTGAACCTGGGGCCTTCCGTGTGGTATGCCTGTGCCCTATCCACTGGGCTATCGAGCCAGCCCCTTTTGTTTTTCTGGAAAGACAGTTTCAGCTTAGTAAATTATTAGAATCATGGCTCTGGTTGCATGCATACAGAATGAAAAAATCCACAAATATTTTATTTTAAGATTTTATTAGTTTGCCAAAAATCAATAGATGACAAATAGGTTGTTAGAACACTCTATACATTGTTTTCCAAAAATTAAGTTTTTAATGATGCCAGTTAAAATCCAAAGTGTTTGCAATTAAAATCCAGCCCTTGTTTAAAAATATTACAAGGTGCCTACATCTTTTTAAAAAAAGTCTTAGATGATTCTGTTCATGTCCATTTTTCTCCTCTTTCTCATCCCTTTCTTTCCCTTTCCATTTCTTTTTTTCCACAGTATCTCCTACTCAGCTAGTGCTTTAAGGTACTGAACATTGGCCAGTAGTACAGATAGGAACATAAACAGATTACAAGTCCTGTAAAGCATCACTTTTTCCCAACTATTTATTTGAATAGTGAACAGCTCTAACACTGTGAAAAACATACTCAATGTTAAGAGTCAAATTTAGGGGGCCAGCTGTAGCCCAATTGGTAGGGCACCAGTTTGCCACATAGGAGGCCCTGGGTTTGGTTTCCAGGGCCTCCTTGAGTGGGCAGACCACCTTGAGAAGGCAAGCCCCCATGAGCAGGGCAGGCCACCGCACAGTGAGCTGAATCAGTGGGTCACCACAGTGGAGGGAGACAAGCAGACACAGA
The DNA here is from genome assembly GCA_004027955.1 of Chaetophractus vellerosus. NCBI lineage: Eukaryota > Metazoa > Chordata > Mammalia > Cingulata > Chlamyphoridae > Chaetophractus > Chaetophractus vellerosus. The sequence continues at coordinate 8,715 of PVKH010033234.1, read as the reverse complement.
AGAATGCAAAAACAAACACAGCAAGAACAAGCAGAAAGGAGGGGATATGTAATAAATAAAAAAATAAAACTTTTAAGAGAAGAGTCAAATTTAGAAGAAATATTTGTTGAGAAAATTAATGAATAACACAAACAAGTGAAAAAAGGTCCCCAGAAATAATCTTTATGTTAGATATTCTTTTATTTTTATATGTTAAGTATTCTTTTAGCAGCCTGATTTTTTTAATCTGACAAACTTTCTTTTCACTTTTTGTTATCACTGTTTTCTTGCTTATCCTCACATTTATAACTTGCCAAAAATCATAAATAACATCTCCAAAAGTCATAAGTTTTGGAGATATTAAAAGCTACTTCTTATTTCTGTTTTCTTTGGTGATATTTCCAGAAGAAAATAAAATCATATAAAAATAATAAGAATGTTTGCAACAATGTTAATCCTCAGCACAACACTATGTATAGGTATCATTATTCATAGTTTATCAAATGGAGAAATTGAACAGTGACAGATAAAATTAATGTTACATACTGATTAAGGAATAGTTTTACTCTAGGATTCCATACTGTCTTTGAATTTAATGCCTGTTCTTTTTGGGGGAGGGGGCTTTCTCAAATATTTCAATTTTTTTCTTTCTCTCCCCATTTCTTTCCCTTTTGTGTTTTCTCTTCTCCTTCTCTCAACTAATGCTTTATGAGTGTTTACATTTGGGCCAGGACTATGGATACAGGGATGGCTAAGGCTAAAAGAGTAGTAAGTCAAGATATTTGCCTTCAATAACCCATAGTATTGGACACAAACAGATGAATGTGAGACAATGTGGCAATTACTATATTGCAGTAATTCAATACAATCTCTTAGATAGGGAAGATGTAGCAGCACCACCTTTCAGTCTTGCAAAAGTGGAGGTATTTTCTCAGAAGAGAAAACAGGAAAAGAGATGCCTCATGGAGTAAAGAGCCTGGAATAATCTCTACATATTTATAAATGTTTTTGTATGATATTAGTAAAATGATTCCACTTGTTCTTTGGTAAGTATGCCCAGCCACTTTGGAGCTAAATACAGGCAACTTTGGGCATCTGTGACAGTGCTGAATATATGACCGTTTAATGGACTGGCTCTTGAAACCTGATGCCAAACATTATTTTATTAAATTAAAAATTACACAGTTTTAATGTAGAAAACTAAAAGAAAATCAGGAAATTATAAAGAACATAACAAACACCACCTCTATTGTCACCTGTTGAATGTAAAAATGAAGGAGTTGATATAATTTTGCATTTCTTTTTGCACTAGTTAAAACTAGGAAAAATAAGGCACTCCATCGGTATTCATAAGTGAAAGTGTCACTGCTGAGAGTAAGGTGAATTATTTTTTCAAGTAAATTACCTGTCACCTGTGCTGAATGTAATGGAGGGGATGAATAATTCCACAGAATTCATCTTCCTGGGTCTGACCCAGAATGTGAAGTTTCAAAAATTTTCATTTGCTGTGCTTTTAGTTGTTTACTTGGTTACCCTGGCAGGCAACCTGTTCATCATGATGGCCATCAACACCAACAGGACACTGGGATCCCCCATTCACTTCTTCTTGTCTTATTTATCCCTTACAAATGGTCTTTGTTCTTCCTCTATGAGCCCTAAGATGCTAGCTGACACTCTGGCTGTGAGGAAAACTATCTCTTTGAGGGGATGCATGACTCAAGTCTTTGCTGAGCACCTTTATGGTGCAACTGAAATCATACTACTCATAGTGATAGCCTTTGACCACTATGTGGCTATTTACAAACCTGCACTACACAACCATTATGAACCAAAAGTATATGGCTTCCACATGGGAGTGGCTTTGGCCAGAGGTTTTGTCCAAGCTACCATTCAGATACTCTTCACAGTTTGGCTGCCCTTTAGTGGCCCCAATATCATAGACCACTTCATGTATGACTTGAACCCTTTGTTAACACTAGGTCTGCATGAATACTCACACCCTTGGTCTCTTTGCTGCTGCCAACAGTGGGTTCACATGTGTGATAAACTTCTTCCTTTTGATGGTTTCTTGTATGGCCATCCTGTGCACTTTGAAATCTCACAGCTTGGAAGGGAGATGCAAACACCTTTCCACCTGTATCTCTCATATAACTGTGGTTATCTTATACTTTATGCCCTGCATATTTGTGTATCTTCACCCAGTAACAATCTTCCCCATTGACAAAGCTGTTACTCTTTTATACCATGGTAACCCCCATGTTGAATTCCTTGATCTTCACTCTCAGGAATGTAGATGTGAGAAATGCTTGGAGGAAACTTTGGGATCAAATGATGATTTTGATTGAGATATATTCAAGACAACATAAAAATGATTTTGTCCATTAAATGTAAAAGAGAAAAGAAGATGATTTCTAGGTGTTGAAAACCAAGTGACACTATTTGTCAAAAGTGGTTCGATGTTGGCTACAGGAGCTTGAAGAAAAGATCAATCAGGTAATTATTTATAATTATAAAGATATCTCATTTAAATTTACATATTGCCCATTTGTTTGCCAATTCTAATGTACTGTCAGAGTCAAATAGAGTGAATTTTAAAATACAGATACCCAAGACACAGCTCTAGTGACTGTAAGTAGCTGCACTGCTGTTGGATTGCTATTACTGCATTTTAAGAAAATAAGCCAGATGTTTCTGAAGCAGGTGAAATTTACACACATTTTAATAATACTGCTATAGATTGTGTCCACAGCTTCACCCTGTTTTGAAGTTACCTTATTAATGTATTTTTTGAGAAGTAATATTTACAGAAGAGGTTATTAGGCCCAAGAAATGCTCACATCTTCATAAATAATGTAATATACAATCACTAACTTTGCAATTGCAATAAAATTAAAATATTCTGAAAAAAACAGTAATAATTTCAGCTTTTATTGTTTTTCTTCTCTTTCTATAGTTTCTAATCTTAAATCATAATCTGGTCTAATTCTCTTTTTTCTTTTTTTCTCCCAAAGAAAAAAAGTTATTCATGCTGCATTATTTGGACTGCATTGTTTGGCCTAAATCTCCTTGTTCTTGTTAACTCTATCTAGTCTTTCACATTAAGAGCCTTGCTTTACCATTTTACTGTGTTTTAGTAGATTGATTTACTCACTCCAATTTATACATAGTCTTAATCTGCATTCCTGTTGGGATGAGCCCATTGTAAATAGAACCTCTTGAAGATGTTAATTTAGTTAAGGTATGGCCTAACTGAATGAAGTTGGTCTTAATCCAGATTACTGGAGGTCTTATAAAAGGTTCAAAGGTGGAAGTCAAGTGAAAAAAAGCAAAGAAGCACAGGAAAAGGCAGGGAAAATGACATGTGATGGGAAATCCACAAAGTTCTAAAGATCATCTTCAGCCAGCACCAGAAAGATAAAATCTTCTGGTAGAAAGCAAATGTTGTATCTTGTATCAGATTTCTGGCTTCAGAAATCCAGAGCCAATAAATACCTGTTGTTTAAACTAACCCACTTTATGGTGTTTATGAATGCAGCTCAGGCAAATCCAAGACACTGTGTGAAGGAGAGTTTATCAATCATATCTTGTATGCACATTTTGGAGAAATAGATTATTGGTATTAGCATCGGGTCTGAGAAAGAATAATCCAAGTTCAGTTCTTAGTTTTACTGTTTATAATGTGAACTTTGGCAAAACAGAACATATTTAAGTTTTAGGCAAAGGAAAAAGATAGAGGAACTATCAGGATCAAACAAAATAATCCTGTAAAGTTCTTTGAAACTCTACATGCTAAATAAATGTTAGTTATGATAACCATTCTTTATTACTGGAGTTCCCAAAAGTAGAATGGAATGATTCAACTGGCCTTGAAAGATAACTTATTGCCTTTTAAACTTATAAGGGATAACATGTAATTTTTCCATCCATGCTATGAAAAAGAACACTCTGAGAGCTGACTGGACTTGTAGGAGTATTTGTGGGCTTGAATGGAACACACACATCAGCCTTTCTTCAAACTCTACTGGTTTTCCAAACTTCATTGACTCTGGTGTTTCCAAGACGATGGAGCTGATACATTTATGAGTCTTATTTCTTCCTGCTAATCCCTGTTTCAAAGCTCAGTGTATCATTTTTAGGAACCTGAGGTTAACAGCAGTTTAAAAGATTATGAACAGGGCCGGCTCGATAGCCCAGTGGATAGGTCACTGGCATACCACATGGGAGACCCTGGGTTCAGTTCCTGGGGACCTCTTCTAGCAGGTAGACCACCTTGAAAATGGCAAGCAACCATAGGTGGGCCAGAGCCACCATGGGCAGGGCAAAAAACTGCCATGGACAGGCAAAAGCCACCACGGGCAGGGCAGGTTGCCCGCGAATGGAGCGCAGCCAGCTACCCGTGAACTGAAAGCCGGCTGCGAATGGAAGCAGAAGCCGCCCACAGGCAGGGAAAGCCACGCCTGTGCAGTGACCAGTCTTGGTGTGTTACCGCAGTGGGGGTAAAGGGAGATATGTAATAAAATAAATAAATCTTTAAAATAAATAAATAAATAAATAAAAGATTATGAACAGACTTAGAATAAAAGGACATATTTGTTTAGAGGACTTAGTGTGGTGTGGTGTTTATAAGCAGACTCTGGAGTCTGATTTTCTGGTTTGGAATGTGACCTGAGAAAGTTTATTTCTTCATCTGTGGGATGGTAATAATAATAATACCAACCTCATGAAATTAATGGGTTAATGATATGAGTCAGTATATGTTAACTGCTTATAACAGTGCCTGGCTCATAGTAAATATTTTATAAGGCTTTTGTTGTTGTTGTTTTTAAGGAGTAAATATTGGGCAGATTTTGGGTTTATTTTGCTTCTAGAACTAGCAGAAGCCTCATCTGGGCTGGGTCAGGACCTCTGTGGATTTTGTCCTGGTCTAGATAACTTAGGTAACTTCTTTCATAACCAAGTCTGTTACATCACTTTTTCTTTTCATTCAGGCATTGGTATTATTGATTTTTGAGACATTATTCAGCCTTTGGAAGTCCTGTAAGCAGTCAACTTCCAGATGATGTGGAAGGATTCAGGGTTCTGAGGTCAACAAAATTGTGATTGAATTTCATCTCACTAGTTTAGATAGCAAATCAAATATTTCAGAATCTATCAGAATTTTATACTAATTTTAGTGTAACAGAAAATTGATGTAGAAAAACTCAAACAGCACTCAGAGGATGTGGAGAGACACAATTTTATTACATGCAGGCCAAGAGAGAAACTAGTCTCTAAATTCTGGGTGGCCCACAACACTTTTTGTGGGGTTATATAAGTTTCTATTCATTGGCTAGTGGATTGCTAAGTGAAAAAATAAAATTCTTAAAGTTAGTGGGCAGGCAGTTAAAGTATTTACTGGCTTAGCTCAGAGTCATAAAAAAGGGAGCTATCACTTGTTTAGGGTTGTAAATTTTTGGTTGAAAGAGGCATCCTGCTAGCATTTATCTTGCTAATGATGGCCTGGGGAAAAATGGAGGAGGAGAAAGGGAGAGTGAGATGATTTGTTTTTCTAAGGCTTCTGGGGGGGGGGGGGCTGGGTCCCAAACTTACCTTATTATTAGTGCATATGTACAATGAAATGATAGTACCTATTTCTTCAGTTATTTTAAGAATTAGATAAGATTATGAATGCAAAGCATCCAGGGGAGTGCCTGGAAGATAGTAGGTGCTTAACAAATGTCAGTTTTGCTGCCTTCCTCATATTTTCATCAGTGTCATATTTCTACCCGATTTTTTTAAAAAGTGTGTGATTTATATTTATTACTTCAATGCAAGCACTTAATAGACATTATATTAAGAGGCCAAAAGAAAATTACATATTTCTCATAGTGAACCCAGTAAAATTAATGCAGGATGGACCTGATTAGTACTGTGAAGGTTTTAATTTAAAATCAGAATGCCTTATTCATATATATTAATAAAATTGACTTGTTAAGAAAAACAATTCTGAATGTATCCAAATAAAAACCAGATTTAGGAAGTCTCCAAAATTTAATGAATTTTTGAATGACATATAAAAATCTGTAGTATAATAATTTACAAATATATTGAATGTTATTATTTATTGACTACAATGTGCAAGCCCTATGCTATGGAATAATTGTCTTGTTTAATTCTCATAAGAATCTTGTGATGTATGTAACTGTTATTCCTCTTTTCTCAAAGAGTTAACTAAAATTTAGATTATTTAAATAAGTTACCCAATGTCACAAGTGGGTGAATGCATGATATGGTGTTTGAATCCATATGGCATGGTTCCAGAGCCTACACAATTGAATACTTTGTAATTGAGAGAGATCGGTATGAAAAAAGTAAACATATAAAAATAAACATAAATTCAGTGTGAATAGTGCTACAAAACAGTGAAGCCAGTAACATGATAGTGACTAGGGTGGCAGGGGGCCACTTTAGATTGGGTGTCACAAGCCAAGAGCAAGAATTTACAGTTTTTATCTAACCATGTCCTGGGATGAGAGACAATTAGCTAAAAGGACATGAACAAGACAATTAAAGGACTGACTATTGTAGTGTGAGGGGAATTTTATTTGACCTGGATAAGTATCATTATATGCTCTCATCTACTCTGACTTGAAGATCATCAACAAGCTTAATATAAGTGTCTCCATGAGTTTTTTTTTCTATTCCATCACCCTGTTACAATTTCTCTATGGTATTTTTACAATCTGATTTATCTGATTTATTCCTTTCTTTTATCCTCTTTCTAAACTACAATATATGCCATGAAAGGATAGGCAATGTCTGTTTAATTTACTACTGCATCAGCAGTATATATAATAAAGCCTGTCATAGAAAAAAAACACTTAATAAGCATTCACTGCCTAAATGGCCATTATCTCCACTTACCCCCTGAAGAATAACTACATTTGTAAAAGTACCTTTGTTAACTGGAATGCTTTTGAAAATTATGATATTCCAATCTTCTTGATAAATGGAAATGCAGAAATTAAGGTCAGTTAAGGATATTTTAGCTGAAGATGTAGAATCAACTTCTGCTTAATTTGAATGGATAGATTATATGCAACTAAAAAGTTTTAAGAAGGTCTAGAGTCACAGAGTCTGGGTTCAGCCAAGAGGAATTAAATGCAGAAGCAAACCTGTAGAAGATGTGGCATGCTAAGGAGGGATGTGATGTTGTTCTGACACCAAGATCTTGCAGCTACTGGCCAATCTAAAAAGCTATCAATTTTCCTTACTTCGGAGCCACTCTGGTATGAACCTATCCAGATAATGTGCTTCCAATTAAGGCCAGAAGTGACTCTAATAGGGACCTCCCTAAGCTACCAGAAAGTGAATCTCCATGTGAGGATTTAATTGAACATGGAACCAGACAGCCATTTCAGTGGATGTCCTGATTGAAAATACTATTTTGCAGAAAATATCTGTGGAAACTTCTATTCCCTAGTGATTTAGACCCTGTGTAGTACAAGCAAATCCAAGTTTTTTGCATGTGAAGTTTTTATGAGTGGAACAATTGCCAGCCTGGACTAAAAGAAACAGAGAAAGAACCAATTTAAGGAAGAATGAATTGAAGGGCAGAACCATGGAAAACAAGATCTAGACCAAAAGGACCTCCTCAGGCCAAGAGAATGAGTCCACCCTTGGAAAAGCAGGTTCACCCTTGTCCTTAGAAGGGTCAGTCCCATCTGCTCTGGCACTTGGGAGTGTGTGGCCTTATGCCCCATTTTTCAGGAAGACTGCTGCTGCCTCAATGCTTGTAGATGGTGGGGTCTGTGCCCTGGGGTTTGCACAGAGCCTGGCTGCCACTCAGTGCTTTAAGTGGGTAGGGCCTGTGCCCACACATTAGCAGAGAGACTAACTTACCCAGATACTTGTGGAGGATGACACCTTTACTGTAGTTTTTGGGAAGAGCATGAACACTGCACAATTGCTTAGAAAGGGTAGTTCTGCCAATCCATCAAGTACAGAGGACAAAACATTGAATCATCGTTGACTCTCAGACCCTGAAATTTGATGGGGAGTGTCCTGTGGGTTTTCATAATTGGGAAATATGACATCTGGTTTCCTTCCAATTTCTCCCTATAGGAATAGGAATGTCTAATTTGTACCTGCCCCTTCATTGTATATTAGAAGCAGAAAACTTTTTTCTAGATTTCACAGATTCATAGAGGGGGAATTGTGCCCCAGGACAGACCATACTATAATCAACTTTGATAAGATTTTGTACTTAGAATTGTTCCTAAAATGACTTAAGGCTTTTGGGATGTTGTGATGCAATGAATGCATTTTGTATGTAGAAAGAACATGTCTTTTGGGGGTCCAGAGGTTGCAGTATGTTGGTTTGATGCTTTATGTACTCCAGAAAAAGATATTCTTAAAATTAATCCTTTCCTGTGGGTGTGAACCCATTGTAAGTAGGATATTTTGGTGAGGTTATTTTATTTTTTATTTTATTTTTTATTAATTTTAATTAACTTTTTTTTAGGATACATTGATTAAATAAATGTTCCACAGAAATTTTAGGGTTATCCATATACCCCACCTCCCCCACCTCTCACAACCTCCCACATATACATCCTTCATCAGTGTGGCACATCACCTGCAATAGATTCACACATTTTGGGGATTTGCCACCAAGCATGAGCCACAGTTCAGACTGTAGACCACCCTCTCTCCCACACAGTTGTTCATGATACATGATGATATAAAATGGCGTAT
>PVKH010033233.1:0-12018 GCA_004027955.1 Chaetophractus vellerosus | reverse complement strand
TCATTTGTCGTTTAAATATCATCTCATCGCTAAAGAAAGTGGAGGTTGGAGGAGGGTATCCTGTGGCCATTCCCCATGATGATTTCTGGTGCATTTCCCCCGGGATGCCACCACTAAGCCCTGGATTCTGGGCACAGTGAAATTTAGTATTGTACTTCTTACCCTGTAAGGCCTGTAGGCAGCCAAAAGGATGCAAAGTGCAGTCTTGGCATTCTGTGATTCACTTAATGAGGTACAGATGGTGTGTTTGGACTAGAAGGAGACAAAGATGAGAGGCCAGTAGCAGTGTTGTTGGGAGCAAAAGGAAGGAAGAAGCCCAAACTCCTGAGGATGAACAGTCTACCCTACTGGCTCGCAGTGAGCTAGACCACAGTTGAGACATGGCCCAGAAATGTTCTGTTGGGCTCCCAGTTCTGAGCTAGAAGGAAATGTGGTCTTAAAACCTGAAGGGAGGAGATGGCAGGAGTTTGAGAGGGATGAGTGGGGGTTTCAGATCAACAGGGGTCAGTATTCTTTTGGGAGAATTGGGAGGTCATGAATCCTTTCCCCAACCTTGGGCAGTATTTCAGGCAAGAGGAGCTTAACCTTTCAAGTGTTTCTAACCATGTTGAGAAATTCCTATGTGGGTAAAGTTAAGATTTTTCAAGTACTATTAACATTTAACTTTGTTCCATCTTGATTGTTTTCACCAAGCAACTCAAGATAAATGAAAAGAGCATTGGGATACTTTCCTGTATAATGATTTTCTGTAACCTTTCTTATGGAACTGAATTAACACTTCTAAGTGATCATCAGGATCTCTTATCTTTGCCCTGCCCTGCCTCCCCACTAACCCACTTCTTTAAGTTATTATATGCATTTTCATTTGTTTTGGGGGAAGAAGTCAACCATTTAAGACTATAAAACTGTATTCCTTTTTAAAGCAGTAATTTATTTTAAAGAGTGTGGGTGCATTGGTAAATCTGTCAGCAGCCTGTGGCATGTTACATCTCTCCTTGATAATTAAATATTTGGCACCATTTTACTATGGATCCATTTTTGACCCCAGAATCATCTAACAGTTGCTAGCTTGGGATTAAATTTTGGAGTATGTAGTAAGCTAAACACTGTAATTGTTTAAATGTTGTATGCAGATAAAATGTGATGAATTGAGAAGGTATTTCAGAGATTCCGATTCATGTTAGGTTTTGTGCCCTGAAACTCATCTGAGAGGATGTGTTCTCTCCTGGTGCAGGCTCTACCCTTAACTTGACTGCCTTACCCTTGACATTCCTGAGCTTCTTCCCATCTGTAGAAACCTAGGTTTCCCAAAGTGTGTTTTGGGGTATATCATATAGTAGGTTTGAGAGAGTTGGGTTAAACTAAATTAAGTAGGTTTTGTTTTTGATTTGTTGGTAAATAGGTATGATTTTTCAGAAGAGCTCAAGTGTGAGGATTCCCACCTGGCTATGCCTGTGGGTATCCTCAAGCTTCCACAGAATCAGTTTGAGAACTTTTGCATGCAAGGTTTCTGAGACTTAGTAAGGTCCATGTTTTTATGACACTCACAATTTAGGTTCTGGTGATCTTTCCTTGGGGCTCTGAACTTCCTCTCCTGCCCATCTTCTCCCTCACGTTCCCTGTCCTGGGGAAAATCATCACGTGTATATAGGCAGGTTTGCCATAGCTAGGACACCCCTGGAAGTCCCCCTCTTCCCTTCCCAGGAGCAGATCTCCCTGTGATTCCCATGGGTCGCACAGTCCTAGACACAAAGGGGAGTTCAGCAAACGCCTTTCTGCTGCAGGCTCTGAGTCTTTGTGGGAGGTATCACCAAACACTGCCTCAGACCAGCCAACCTCCCAGATGGTTCTTGCCCACGCTTGGAATCGTGAGTTTTTCTGGCATTGAGCTGAACTGGAACTGCTCATGTAAGAGGAAAACAAGCCCACAGTTCCACCTTCATCATGTGGGCTGCCTCAGCTGGGAACCCCAAGTCTAGTAGACTTGGGTTTGAGTCCTGACTCTGGAATGTAACAGTCATGTAATTGTGGCCAAGTCGTTTAACATTTCTGAATTTGAGAATTCTCATCTGTGAAGTGGGGAGGAGACTCTTACCTACCTCTTAGGGAGGCTGGTACATTGACTTAGATGAGTGCTTAGCACAGTGCCTAGCATGCAGTGTCCTGGCACAACCTGCCTGAACTAATTGTGTGATGGAAAGACAGTCCTTAGTTCTTGAAAGGGCCTTAGAAATTGCTGTTCCTGAGATAAGGAAATAGGGTCAGGGAAGGAAATTACTTCTCAAGGTCACACAGTAAATCAGGAGCAGTGTTGGGAAAGAATCCAAGGCTCATTGCTGCTACCTGGCTGCCTTCCTCTACCCTGTGTACATTTCTCAAGCCTGGACAGTGCCACACATCAGGTCTTAAATCTGAAGAAATAGATTGTTAGTTTAGACTGTGAGTGAGAGAGCTATTTTAGGGCATGTGTGCTTTCAACACACCATAAATTCCATCCCCTGGGCAACTGCCTGATTTCTTGGGCAAGGCAGTGCTCTGCCATCTGCATGTGTGGGCATCTGAATGTATGGCTGAGTATGTGGCCTCCTGCCTCTCCTCACCAGCCAGAGCCTTCTATAAGAGGCTGTGGGCAGGAGACAATGACACTTGAAAGGCTGCTCTTGATAAATCAGATGCTGGGGAGCAGGAGGTAAACAAGATGTACCCTGTCCCTACATGGCTAGTAGTCTTTTGGAGATGAGAGATGAGTCAGTCGATGTCTCTAACACCCATTTCTCTGCTCAAAAATCAAAACCTTTGTGAATCTCTTCTGGCCTTAAAGTTTTAGGCAGGCAGAGAATGGCAGGTATCTGTGCCTGTTGCTGGACTGTGGTACTATGGTGGCCCACAGCAGGTTTTTGGAACCTTAGCAGGGTGAAGAGTTGTCCCTGTGGGTGGGGGGAATGACTTAGCATGGAGTGTCAACCTGCAGGGGTCTGAGGCAGCACAGGGTGTTAGAGCCCAAGTGGAGTGGGGAGGGCACCCACATGCGGTCAGGCCAGGCGTGGGGTGAAGTGAGCCTCCATGTGAGAGTGGTGGCCCAGCATGAGGTCTATGATAAGGAAGGCATCTGGGGGATGGGGCTTGGTGTTGATAGGAAATGGGGCGTTGATCAAATAAGTTAATGTATGAAGGATAATGGGAGCCAGGTTTCTCACAGAGAAGGGAGTTATAAATAATGGAAGAGAAAACTAGATGGAACGGTGTATTAGTTAGCCAAAGGGGTGCCTTTGCAAATTACCAATGATTCATTGGTTTTTATAAAGGGTATTTATTTGGTGTAGAAGCTTACAGTTACCAGGCCATAAAGCCTAAGTTTCTTCCCTCACCAAAGTCCATTGCCACGTGTTGGAACAAGACAGCTGCCAACGTTTGCCAGGGTTCAGGCTTCTTGGGTTCCTCTCTTCTTGGGGCTGCGTTTCTTTCCAGGCTCAGCTCCTCCGCTTGCTCCATAAGGTCAGCTGTAGACTTTCAGGTGAACGGCTCACTTCTCTTCTCCTGGGCTGTTCTCTCCAACATCAGAACTGCTTCTCAAAAACTGCTTATCAAATCTGCTCCCTCTGTCCTTTGCCTTGCCTTTTGTATTCGATTCCCCCACCCACCAAAGGGTGGGGCTCAATGCCCTACTGACGTGGCCCAGTCAATGCCCTAATCATAACTTAATCATGCCCAGATGAACAGATCAGTTTACAAGCATGATTCTAATATTGATTTTTGGAATTCATAATTATTACATCAAACGGCTACAAACGGTTATAGTGTTGGATTGGAATTAGAGTTGTCAGTGTAACTCATGGTTTTCAATATATGCACAGATATGAAAAAATATATAGAGTCATATGAGTGTACGTACACACATACATACATTATTTAGCTTTTCCACTGAGATCTCGGCTTCTAAATACCATTATTTCAAATAAAATAAATCAGGACTCCTTTGCTATGTTGCTCATTTCAGGGCTGGGACAGGGAAATTACAAAGTGAGCCTGAAATATCCCCTTTTGCCACACAAAGTGCTCACAGGATGATGGAAGCATGTCAAAAGGACAAGGAGCCCACAAATTGAGTATAAAAATAGCAATCGTAATAGATTATAACCCATTGAATAAAATAGGAAGCCATGACTGTATATTGATATAAACAAATTATTAAATTGAAAATTTGAAAAACAGGAGCCTACTCCTCATCAAAATTTCAATTAATTTATTCAGTGGGTTACAATCCATAATTATTTCAGTTTTGCTTGACTGCTATCACAAATAGCTCAAACTGGTTTTGGCTAAAACAACAGGAATGAATTAGCTCACAGTTTCAGAAGCTAAATACCCTTTATAAAAGCCAACAGAGGGAAGTGGATGTGGCTCAAGCGGTTGGGCTCCTGTCTACCATATGGGAGGCCCTGGGTTCAGTTCCCGGGGCCTCCGGGTGAGGGCAAGCTGGCCCGCACCCACGGAGAGCTGACACAGCAAGATGATGCAACAAAGGGAGGCAAGTAGACACAGGAAACGCACAGTGAATAGACACAAAAAGCAGACAGCAAGCACAAGCAGCAAGGGAAGGGGATAAGTAAATATTAAAAAAAAAAAAAAAGCCAACAGAGTTCTGGTACTTTGCAAACTTTGCATCAGCACCCCTTTGGCTGACTAATACAGTTGTGCTGAGAACACAACATCACTTTTGGGGTATTCCTGCCAAAAATACATACCCTTAATATAATCATGTGGAAACACCAGACACATCTAAATTAAGGGGCTTTCTATAAAATAATTGGCTGTAATCTTCAAAAGTGTTAAGATCATGAAAGTCAAGGAAAGTAAAGAATTGTACCATTCTGAAGGAGACTAAAGAGACCTACACAACAGGGAAGCAGACGTGGCTCAAGCGATTGAGCTCCTGCCTACCACATAGGAGGTCCCAGGTTCAGTTTCAGGGACCTCCTGGAGAAGAGGAGCAAGACAGCGAGCTGGCGTGATGGGCAGGTGCAGCGAGCTAACGCAAGATGATGCAACAAGGAGACAAAAAGAGGAAAGATAATGTGAGATAACAAAGCAGATAACTGAGGTGGCTGGCTCAAGCAATTGAATGCCTCTCTCACGTGGGAGAGGTCCCAGGTTCGGTTTCTCATGCCTCCTAAAGAGAAGATGAGCAGACAGAGAGCGCACAATGAATGGACACAGAAAGCAGACAGCATGAACAATGGGGAGGGGGTGCGGGGAATAAATAAATAAAATTAATCTTAAAAAGTCATGACAGCTAAAAGCAACATGTGATTCTCAACTGGATCATTTTGCTACAAAGACATTTGGCAAAAACGTGCGTGGGGTTTGAGGATTAGATGGTAGTAATGTATCAATAACTTCCTGGTTTGGATATTTTATTGTGTTTAAGAAGAAGAAATTTGTAGGAAATACACACCACACTAAAGTATCTGGGTGTGATTGGGTATTAGGTTGGCAACTTACTGTCAAATAGTTCAGAGAAAATTTTTTGTACTGTACTTAAAATTGTGTGTGATTTGAGGATTGTTTCCAAATCAATGCACTTAATTAAAAACAAGCAAACAACCCTTGAGTCTGCGCAGACATGAGGGCTAAAGAGCAAAAACCTGGCTCCTAAACCTCTCCATTGCCCACCACTTTACTAAATATGTTCTTCCTAGCTCTGTCCTTGGCATGTCCTACCTTCATGCCTTCCTGACCATCTTACCTAAGGCTTGCTCTTCCTTTGAGGCTTAGCTCAGGTGCTCTTGGGGGGCATTTCTGGCTTCCCCAGGGTTTCCCTGAATGGGTCTGGGGTCTCTTGGGCATCCACAGATGTTCTATTGGGACCTCTGAGACTTTTTTCTCTTTAAAAGAGTAACATTGTCTCTATTATTCATTGATAATCAAGGTAACATTGTCTCTATTATTCATTTGATACAGAAGACTTTGAATTATTCATCTGCTCTCTTGTTTCCTCCCAAATCTGACCATTGTTAGTATACTGTTTAAAGAGCAGCTTCAGTGGCTCCCCTTGCTGCAAGGGCCTTCATATCTATTCCCAGCCTACCCTGCCCTTCATACACCTAACCCCTTTTCAAATCTGAATAAGTACCAAAACTGCACCATTTTCTGAACCTATCCGGCCTTTCCATCAAGGCCTTTCCTCAGGCTGGCTCTTCTTCCCAAAATGCCTTGCCCTGCCTTGCTTGTTCAGAATAATGACAACAATGCTGAGTAAATATTTGCTGAGTCTACTTTGTACCCGACTCAATTTGAAACCTTTTATAATTTACAAATGAGGAAACAGGCTATCAGAGGTTAACATTTTGTCTGAGGTTACACAGCCAGTGAGTACATTCCTATGTTCAACAAATGGTTCTTTATGTGCCTCCCACACATTCTAGAGAACACAGAGGAATGAATGAATGAGGCTTTTGCCCTTTCCAACGAGCTCATGGTCTGGAAGGGCTGCAATGGATGGGTAAACTGAATCATGCTATAGTGTGATAAATCCTTTGATGCCAAGGGGTCATGAAATCAGAGGAGGAGAACCTCATCCAGCACTGAACTTGGGAAGGTGTTCCTGGGTGAGGTGACATTTAGCCTGAGTCTCTCCCTGTTTTTTTTTTTAATGAGTTATTTATCTTTAGTTGTGGTAAAATATACATAACAAAAATTTTAACCATTTTAAGTGAAGAAATATTTCACATTAAGTACATTGACAATACTGAGTATCTTTCACCACTACATATTTCCAGATTATTTTCATCATCCCAAACCAAAACACATACTCATTTAGTAATAACCTCCTTTCCCCCACCCTGGTAGCCACTGTTCTACTTTGTCTCTATGAATTTGCTTATTCTAAGTATTTCATATAAGAGAAATCATACAATATTTGTCCTTTTATGTTTGGCTTATTTCATTCAATGTGATATATTCAGGGTTCATCCATGTTGTAGCAAGTACCAGATTTCACTTTATGCCAGAATAATATTCCATTTTATGGGTATACCACATTTTGTTTATCTGTTCATCTGTTCGTGGACACTCAGTTTGCTTAACACCTTTTGCTATTGTGATTATTGCTGTGAAGAACATTGGAATACAAATATCTGTCTGAGTCCCTGCTTTTCAGTTCTTTGGGGTATATAGCTAGGGTTGGAATTGCTGGGCTATATGGTAATTTTATGTTTAACTTTCTGAAGAATTGCCAAACTGTTTTCCAAGTGGCTGCACTTTTTTTTTTACATTCCCACCAACAATGTATGAGGGCTCCTATTTCTTGACCTCCTTGCCAACACTTTTTATTTTCAGGTTTATTTTGTTGTTGTTTGTTGTTTTAACAGTAGTGATCCTGTGGTGGGACGTGTTATCTCATTCCTTTTCTCAATGGCTAATGATGTTGGGCATCTTTTCATGTGCTTATTGGCTATTTGAATATCTCCGGAGGAATTGCTGTTCAAATTCTTGGACCTTGTTTAAGTTGGGTTGTTTGTCTTTTTTGTTGTTGAGTTGTAGGAGTTGTTACACATTCTAAATATTAAACCCTTACCAGATATGATTTCCAAATATTTTCTCTTATTCTGTATGTTATCTTTTCACTTTCTTTATAATGCCCTTTGTACAAAATGTTTTCATTTTTATGAAATTGCTTACACTTTTGGTGTTAAATCTAAAAGTTCATTACCTACTCCAAGGTCCTGAAAATATTTCCATATGTTTTTGTTTTTTTTTTTAAGAGTTTTAGAGTATTAGTTCTTGTATTTATTTAGGTTGTTGATCCATTTTGAATTAAATTTTGTATATGGTGAAAGGTAGGGGTCCACATCCATTCATTTCAGTGTGGATTTTTAGTTGTCTCAGTACCATTTGTTGAAGAGACTTCTTTCTCCATTGAATGGACTTGCTATCCCTGTTGAAAATCAACTGGCCATGCACTTGTAGACTTAACTCCAGACTCTCAATTCCATTGGTTTATATGTCTATCCTCATGCCAATACCACACTGTTTTAATTATTGTAGCTTTGTAGTAAGTTTTGAAATCAGAAGTGTGAGTCTTCCAACTTTGTTTTTTGTAGTTAACTATGAATTTGAGGATTGGCTTTTCCATTTCTGCATAAAAAGGCTGCTGGAATTTTGATAGGGATTGCATTGAATTTGTAGAATGCTTTAGGCAATATTGACATTTTAACAATATTAAGCCATCCAATATATGAACACGGGATGTCTTTCCATTTATTTAGGTCTTTTTAAATTTCTTTCAGCAATGTTTTATAGTTTTCAGTGTACAAGTTTTTCACCTCCTTGGTTAAATTTATTCCTAAGTATTTTATTCTTTTAGATGCTATTGTAAATGGAATTGGTTTCTTGATTTCCTTTTCAGATTTTTACTACTAGTATATAGCAACTCAACTGACTTCTGTGTGTATATCTTATGTCTGGCAACTTTGGTGAATTAGTTTATTAGTGCTAGTAGCTTTCTTGTGGATTCTTTGGGATTTTCTATATATAGGATCATGTTATCTGTGTAGGGATAGGTTTACTTCTTCCTTTCCAATTTGGATGCCTTTTAGTTCTTTCTCTTGCCTGATTATTCTGGCTAGAACTTCCAATACATTGTTGAATATCAGTGATGATAGCAAATATCCTTGTCTTGTTCCTAATCTTAGGGGGAAGATCTTTCACGATTGAGTAAATATTTGCTATGGGTTTTTCATAAATGCTTTTTATCATGTTGAGGAAGTTTCTTTCTACTCCTAGTTTTCTGAGTTTTTGTCATGAAAGGATGTTCGGATTTTGTCAAAAGCCTTTTCTGTGTCCATTGAGGTGATCATGTGTTTTTTCCCCCTTCATTTTATTAAGGTGCTATATTACATTGATTGATTTTCTTATGTCAAACCATCCTTGCATTCCTGGAATAAATCCCATTTGGTCATGATGTATAATCCTTTTGATACACTGTTAGATTTGGTTTGCCAGTATTTTGTTGAGGACTTTTTCATTTATATTTATCAGGGATATTGGTCTGTAATTTTCTTATGCTGTCTTTATCTGACTTTGGTATTAGAGTAATGCTGCTTTTACAGAATGAGTTATGAAATGATTATTCCTCTTCTCTTTTTTGGAATAATTTGCAAAGTATTAATCAGCAGTGAAACCATTCAGTCCTTGACTTTTCCTTGTTGGGACGGTTTTTATTTCCATCTATTTACTTGTTACAGGAGTGTCAAGATTTTGTATTTCTAATTATGTCTGATTAGGTCATTTGTATGTTTCAAGGAATTTGTCCATTTCATCCAGGTTTTCTAATTTGTTGGCATATAATTGTTCATAGAACCCCCTTATAATCCTTTTTATTTTTGTAAGGTCAGTAGTAATGTCACCATGTTCATTCCCAATTTTAGTTATTTGTGTCTTCCTCATTTTCTTTGTTATTCTAGCTAAAGGTTTGTCCATTTTACTGATCTTTAAAAAAAAAAAAATCTGGTTTGTTGATTCTGTTGTTTTTCTGTTTTCTAGTTCATTTTATCCTTGCTCTAATCTTTACTATTTCCTTCTTTCTACTCACTTTGGACTTAGATTGCTCTTCTTTTTCTAATTTCTTTGGAAATGAATTTAAGTTATTGCTTTAAGATCTTTCTTCTTTTTTAATGAAAGCATTTAGAGCTATAAATTTCCCTTTGAGTGCTGCCTTTGCTGCTGCATATACTGTGTTTTCATTTTCTTTCGTCTCAAGCTATTTCCTGATTTCCCTTGTGATTACTTCTTTGATCCATTGGTTAGTTAATAGTATGTTCTTTAATTTCCACATATTTGTCAATTTCCCGTTTTCCTTCTGTTATTGATTTCTGACTTTATTCCATTGTGGTCCAAGAAGATACTTTGTATGATTACAGTATTTTAAAATTTATTAAGATTTGATTTGTAGCCTAATAGGGTCTGTCCTGAAGAATGTGAAGTTAAGAAAAATATATATTCTGCTGTGTTGGGTGGAGTGTTCCATTAGGTCTTATTGCTTAATAGTGTTGTTCAAGTCCTCTATTTCCTTATTGATATTCTCTTTAGATCAGGGGTTCTTAACTTCTTTTGTTCCACAGACCCCTTTGCCAGTCAGGTGAAAACCTTTACTAAGGTCTGCTTACTAAGCCCACACTATACTGTGTATTATTTAATAAATACATATCACACTTGAATTTAAGTTCAAGCACACGGACTCCTTGTTATGAACCCCTGCTTTAGATGTTCTATCAATTATTGAATGTGGTGTATTGAAGTCTCAAACTGTTATTGTAGAACTATCTATTTCTTCCTTCAATTGTCAGTTTTTGCTACTTATATTTTGGGACTGTCTTGTGAGTGTGTATATGTTTATATACTAAATATATCTTCTTGTTAGAGTGTACCTTTTATCAATGTATAATATCCTTTGTCTTTTGTAATCTTTTTTTTTTTTTTTTAAAGATTTATTTATTTTATTACATATCTCCCCTCCCCCCCGCTGCGGCGACGCGCCGAGACTGGTCACTGCGCAGGCGCGGCTTTCCCCGCTTGTGGGCGGCTTCTGCGTCCATTCACGGCCGGCCTTCAGTTCGCGGGTGGCTGGCTGCGCTCCATTCGCGGGCAACCTGCCCTGCCCGTGGCGGCTTTTGCCCTGTCCGTGGCAGCTTTTTGCCCTGCCCACGGCGGCTCTGGCCCGCCCATGGCAGCTTGCCATTCTCAAGGCGGTCTGCCCACTAGGAGAGGTCCCCGGGAACCGAACCCGGGGCCTCCCATGTGGTATGCCGGCACCCTATCCACTGGGCTATCGAGCCGGCCCCTGTAATCTTTTTTTGTAATCTTTTTTGACTTATACTTATTTTGTCTGACGATAATATAACTACTAAAGATCTCTTTTTTAAATTTATTTATTTACTTTTATCCATTTACACCCCCCTCTCCCGTTTTTGCTGTTTTGTGTTCATTCGCTGGGCAATTCTGTGTGTCTGTTTCCTACCCTCTGTTCTCATCCTTCTCCTCCTGTCTTCACTGGGATTCAATCCTGGGAACCTCTGGTGTGGGAGAGAGGCATTCTGCTACCTGCGCCACCTTAGTTCCTGGTTTTTTGGCAGTTCTGGTCTTGGCTCTCCCTTGTGTCACTCTCCTGTTATGTCATCATCTTGTTGCATGGGTCTGTGGGGCCTGGCGGCACGCCTGCTCACAACCCACATGCCTTCTTTTTCTTTATTTTACCGGGAGGTCCTGGGGATTGAACTCAGTTTCCTGCATATGGGAGACGGATGCCCAGCCATCTGAGCCACATCTGCCCCCCTCAAGATCTCTTTTGATTACTGTTTGCATAGACTGACTTTTTCCACCCTTTTACTTTCATCCTCTTTGTGTCTTTGTATCTAAAGTGAGTCTCCTATAGACAGCATATAGATGGATCATGCTTTTTCATCCAGTACACAAATTTCTTTTTTTTTTTAAAGATTTATTTTTTTATTTATTACATACCCCCCCCTTACTGCTTGTTCTTGCTGTGTTCATTTTTGCGTTCTGTGTCTGCTTGTCTACCCCCACTGCGACAACCCGCCGAGTCAGCTCACCGCGCGGCGGCCTGCCTGCTCGTGGGGGCTTGCCCTGCCCGTGGCGGCTTGCCTTCTCAAGGCGGTCTGCCTGCTCGAGGAGGCCCCGGGAACCGAACCTGGGGCCTCCTATGTGGTAGACCGGCACCCTACCAATTGGGCTACAGCCGGTCCCCCAGTATACAAATTTCTACCTTTTAATAGGGGAGTTTAATCTATTGACATTTAAGGTAATAGCTGAAATGGAAGGATTTACTTTGGCCATTTAGCTATTTATTTTGTGTATTTTTGGCCTTAATTGCTCCATTACTGTCGTGTATGTGTGTGTGTGTGTGTATACCATTTTGATTCCCTTCTTCTTTCCTTTTTTCTGTATTTTTTAGCTATTTTCCTAGTGGCTACCTTTGTAATTACAATTAACATCTTAATC
>PVKH010033232.1:0-12043 GCA_004027955.1 Chaetophractus vellerosus | reverse complement strand
TTGGCATTTCCTACAGAAGTCGAATATAGACTTGTCATGAGACGGGCAATACCATAGCCAGGGACTTATATATACCCAGAATTGAGAGCAGTGACATGAACAAACATCTACACACTGATGTTCATAGCAGCGTTATTCAAGATTGCCAAAAGTTGGAAACAGCCCAAGTTTTTATCCACTGATGAATGGATAAGCAAATTGTGATGAATACACATGATGGAATATTGTGCAGCGTTAGGAAGAAATGAAGTTGTGAAGCATATGACTACATGGATGAACCTGGAGGACATTATGTTGTGTGAAGCAAGCCAGACACAAAGGGACAAATACTGTATGATGTGCTTTTATAAACTAAATATACTATATTAATTCATGGAATTAATAATTAGAATATAGGTCACCAGAAAATAGGATGAGGGTAGAAAACGGAAAGCTGATGGTAATCTGTGCAAAATTGGTTAAAAGGTTGTTTGTAAGTCTTTGGAAATGAATGAAAATGGTGAAGCACATCATGCTGTCTGTGACTAGCAGAGCGGTTATATGCGTATCACAGTGGTTGAAAGGGAAAGCCTAAGGACATTTATATTACTAGAAGGAAAGCTGAAAAAATGTAACATGGGACTGTATAACAGTGAAACCTCATGCAAAATACAAGTTAGGGTGATGTCGCATATATAAGACTGTTTTTACAAAATATAAATACAAACAAACTAGAGAGAAGGAAACAGAAGAGCAGCTATGTATGGCAGGCGAAGCATAGAGAGATGGAGAGTTTTGTTTGTTCATTTGGTTGGTTGGCTTTTGTTAATTATTATTATTATTACTGGAATAATGAAAATGCTCTAAAAATGATTGCAGTGATGAATGCTCAACTATGTGATTTTACCGAATACCTTTGATTGTACACTTTGGATGGATTTATGCTTTATTAATATGTTTCAATAAAGTTGATTTGTCAAAAAAAGAAGGAAAATAAAAATTATCAAACTTGTTTAATCAAATGGAAGGCAAGATGGGGGTAAACCCCCTAAGCACTCCATCATAAAAGGGAAAGATACTAATTGAATATCTGGGAAATACTAATTAGATGAGACAAAATCAAGGTTTTTGAAATATAAGCTAAGATTGTGCGATTACTTGAAATTAAGCAGTCTTTATATTTTCCTTTTCCAGTGTGGCTCTCATAACTCCATTACTTCTAATAATTGCTACTATGCCCGAGTCTTGATTTCCCAATGCACTTCATCTAAAATTACCCCAGGCTTCTGTGTCTTTGGTATCTGAAACATGAAAGTGTCCTCTACAAGGAAGTGATAAAACGTACTAGATATAGGGTAATCACTTATGCAAAGTGAACCTGTACTGCCTCCCATACGAGGATGGATAATACATGGAGCCGGCCATGGGCTCATTTCAATTTTGTTTCTCCAACCACCTTCCCCAGAATATGAAAGGTGCAAATAACTGCTATGCGATGGTGGATTTGTCCTACTGACGGATGTAGATGACCAAATATCTGAAAGTAATTTGTTTCTTTCCCTGTTGCTAGGATACAAAGGAAAGAATTATAGGTAAATTAGAAGGGAATGCGCTGCAACCCTCTCTTAGTGCCAAATTCCATTTCTTGTGGTCAAGAACATCTCGTTGAAGCAACGAAGTATGAAAACAACTTCAGCCGGTTGACGCAGAAGAAGCTCCTGGCTGTCCTCAGTTCATCTTGCTTAATGAATATAGAAAAATTCCCACGCCGGGGTGGAGTTATCCGTCCCTTTTTTGATCATGCAATGTATGTGCAAGCGTGATTTCCTGAACATACTAATCATACAATTATGTAACTAGCTATGTATGTCCATCCATATGCATGAAAGCTAATGCATAATCAAAGCAAATGCTGAGTAGTAACTTAGATATTCAAGCAAGAGTGAAACCTCAGCACTGGAGTCGGGTCTGAGTCGCTTTAGGCCAACCTTGGCTCCTGTCTGCAGACACAATAAATGTAAGTTCTGCCTAACTCTCCTGTTAAAGTTTTTTTCTCTGGTTATCCCCAAAGGCCCAGCTTTGGGGCCTAACACTACTGTCTCAGTTTATGAGTCCTGGAATCAGATCTATTGTAATGGTTTCTGTAAAAAGATCTAGCTTTGCTGCAAGGGACCGTGGTTGTTCTATTTGACCACACCCCTTGCAGTGAGGCCAAAAGGGACCATTTTGACACTGGGAGGAAAAAAAAATCGTGTGAGAGTTTAATTAAGCCAGCCAATGTTACTATCACTGCCTCTGTGAGGGCTTCCAACTTCAAGGCTTTAGATTCCTCGTTAGTAGCACCATTTTATTGGCTAGGGAGAAATGGAGCAGCTCAGAAAGGGCTGTCGAAATTTACAACTTTATGAGTGTCATCCTTTGTGCCAGTGTGTCACAGAGATGTGGAACCTGCCCCAATTTCTATATCATCTTAATCTGGAATAATAATTAATATGGGAAAATAGAGATAAGCCAAAGGCAATAAAGAAAATTTGATATACAATTTAGTAGCCAATTTAAAATTCACAAATGGGGTTTCTGTGTCAGAGCTGCACACTTGGTAGCCTGGGCTGCTTCTCATATCAATCTCTCAAAGATCAGCCCCCTTTTGCCTTCTGTGTTGGCCAAACAGGAGGATTTTCAAGGCCTTAAAGACTATGGCAGTTGTCTCTTTCTAACTGATAGAAAGAACTGGGGTGAGAATATGTGAGGGTATTCTGGGTCCTTAAACAACTCTGCCTCACAGTTTTGTGGCCAATTTCTTTCTGATTATGCCTCCTCTGTCTGTGAACAACAGAATTGGTCAATTGTCACTCGGAAAGGAAGGTTCAACAAGGACATTCCATTTCCATGACATAAAACCACGAGTCTTTATAACTGAGACTATGTCATTACAATTTTTTTCATTCGTACTGCTCTGTACCTTCCATGTTAAAAAATAAATGAAGTTTTCCTCTCGGTGCCCTCAAATGAGAAAGGAAAAGTTGTGACTGGAAGTCATCACTGTCAATCACCTCGGGTAGAAGATGGAGAAGGAGAAAAGCACAAACCAGCTTGTGTCCACCTACCTTGAACTTGGGTAGTCCCTTTGTATCTCTCCTTCCTAAAGTGATGGGTAAGAGATGGGAGGGTCCAGTTCTCTGATCTTTGAAACAGTTCAGTGAGAAAAGTTTAACCAGCAGAAGGCTGGAAAACATTGGAAGTCATATTTGACAATTATGCGATGTTCTCTTGGGTCAGCTATGAATGGCTTTGAGATAAAACTTTTTGACTCGTGTCAGTTTCTCAGAGTCTGAAACTTTTAACTCACTACCATGTAAAAAGAACCCAGTAATTAATTTGGAGCCTAGTAAGGAAAAAGGAATCTACCCTTCTGTTCGGCCAAAATTTCTCCTAAGACAGTCTGTAACTTTTAACATTTCCTGTAGTTTTCTTTTAAAACAAAGTCCTGAAGTCACACTGGATAGGAATGGCATTTGGGAATATATAATAGGTTATAACAGAAACAGAGAACATCATGATACAGTGTCAAGACTCAAACGTGCTAATACCTTTTTTGAACTAATTCTTGAGGAATTTAGGCAATATTATAAAAGTTATATGAATCCACAGGAGTTGTTCAACTTTTTGAAAAAAACCATTAAGATGTGTAAATATTTAACATAATGCTTTGATAATTGACTTTATTCTATTTTGAAATTAATTTGATGGCATTTTCTGGCATTCTTATTTGGCTGATAGTAAGCTTGGTTTGTGCAATATTGAGGTGGCACATATCTCTTTTTACCTAAAATTCTAAGACATTAAAGACATTATAGTTTCAACACTTAAATTACCATTATTAAAGATAAATAATGATACCAGAAAATATTCATATGTGATAAATATTAATAAAATTTTAAAGGGCTGATTTATTACAATTCTTTCTTCTATAACTTTTCCTTTCTAATTTCATGGTTCTCTATATGAAATATGAAGAGGTCTATGCTTTTATATTCCCTGGTATCCCTAGATAGGGAAGTCAGAATTTCCTTTTTTTCTATACTGGTAGGAGGTTCCAATGATGTATTATCCAGTGAAAGAACCAGGGATTGCATAGAGTAGCTGAACCCCTCAGTGATCCAGGAAACCTGAGGGGTCACCAAGAACATCATGCTATTGTCAGAAAGCAATTTTAAAGTCATCTGAAGGGTTTTGTTAAAAGGACAAGCTTATAAGGATTTCCACTAGCCCAACTGTGACAATGTAAGCACCAAAAAGAAAAAAAAGACCTTCGTAATGCCAAAGAGAAACATACAGATGGCAGTCATAAAATGCAACAAAACTGACTGGGGCCTAATTTTCTAGAATATAAATGTGCAACGTGTGATCGGGGTGTTACAATGAGAAACCAATCAGGTGCAGGGGGGTGAAAATTAATTTCTAAGGAGGCACTTTCTTGAGGACTAAAAGTTTGTACAAATGAATTATATGCATACTTTATGTCTGGTTGCCATTATTTCCTCTTACATGTTTCTTATAGGACCACAGAAAACTGAGTTTAGACAAATAGGCACTGTGCTATCCAGACAAAAAAGAATTGTTCTAGTTTAAATTATCTGCTCAAATACTCTTCAACGACGACATAGGTTTGAAGGTTACAACAGGACAAGCTTCCTCTAGCACTCACTGGTGAACTAAAAATTGGGAGGAATAGGTGGGCAGGAAAGGATAGCATCAAGAGCTCTTCATGCAGTCTGGCCCTGGACTTCACCCGCTGTGGAGCTACTGGATTAGACGGCAAATTTTTGAGCGAAGGGAGGGAAACTTTGACCATTTCACTCACCTGCACAGCCTGGCTCAGAGCTACGTACAAGGGCGAGCTAACAAGCCCTTTCTAAAGGCTGAGGTTTGGAGGTGTCAGTGGGATGGCCACTCAGGTCATAATAGAACATCTGGAATGTTCTATCATGCCATTTGCGCTGGAGTCACTGGTCTTTAAGCTAGCACTTCATTGGTATCTCCTCCGGGCTTTCCTTTCTCCCTCACATGTATTGAGGTGAGGTGGTGGCTCGATGCCCCTGGAAAGCTTCTACACAGGGATAGCTGCTCGCACCCCCTCAGCTTCTGATTCAGTAAATATGGGGTGGGGCCCAGGCGGTCGCATTTCTCACAAGCTCTCCAAGTGCTGCTGCCGGTCTGGAGAACACACTGTGAGAACCCCTGTCCTAAGGGAAAGAGTCAAATCTGAGGCCCTGGGAGTATCCCTGCTGCCGCCGCACTCAAGAGCCAGCGCAGCGAGCTGTGTGTCCCTCGCACCTGGACAGGGTTCACTGAGACCCGGGAGGATTTGCCATCTCATTCCCTGACGACGGAGACAATGGCAGTGAAATGCGCTCTTGGGGGAAACAATGTGGCCAGATGGTTAAGCGTAGGCGCCGTGGGCATCAGCTCAACCGAGACCCACCTTATCAATCTGAGCAGCACAGTCACCTCGAGCCCCCAGACGGACCAGGGCCAGGGCGGTGAAGAGGCTCAGGGAGGAAAAGATCATATTTCCAGTTCCTTGATGGCTGTCCATTTCTCTGAAAAGGTTGAAGCAAAATTCTGCATTTGCTGCAGCAAGAGAGGCCATTGTGAAATGCAGTGCAGCCTAGAGAACAGTGAGAAAGGAAAATTAGTGATGAGAATATTTTCTTTTGTTATTTTCGTTTTTATATTCATTTCTTTTCAAGTTCAAAGCTCCATTTCTTCAACCTTAACTATAATCATAAAATAACTTAGAACAAAAAAGATATTATGAAAAAAGTATCTTTGGCCCAGCATCCTTCTATTACCAACACTTGAAGACTCTCTCTTCTGACAACAATATTATATACACTTCGTTTTTCACATGGATGCTCTTTATTGCAGGGTTTCAACCTACACTCCCATGTTCACAACCAGGGATAACTCCTCTTCTCCTTGACACAGCATGTCCATCCTCAGTGGCCTTTGAACCTTCTGCTCTCAAGTCTCAAGCGACACATTGATGGGAGCTACTAATTCTCAAATCACCCCATATTTCTAAACCGAGATAGAGCAGAGGCTGTTTACTATAAAATAACTCACAATATTAAGTAGCGCTATAGGCCCTGCTTTCTAAACCACCTGTAATTTAATAAACTGTTCATCTGACATTTGGAAGTTTAGCATATCACTTCCTAATCCCTCCCTCCCATGTAGCCTCCTTACACATTCTTAGAGCACCTTGGCTCCCTAGTTTTCTTTTCAGGACTGTCCTGATTTCAAATAGTATGCTTTCTTGGGCCTATATTTATTATTTTTAGGCCATTTTCTTTTTTGTTTGTTTGTTTATCTTTTTATTTATTTATTTATTTTTGCTTTTTGCTTTTGTTTTTCTTTTCTCAGGCCATTTTCTGATTCAGGATGAAACTGTACTTCCCATATTATATAATATGAAAGTGTACAAGACTTTCCAACACATAGGTCTACCGTCTGCTAGAGAACCTAATAAGGTATGTAATAAATTCAGAACCCAGATGAAAATAAGATCATCTTTGAATTCTTGATAATGTGGTTTCTCATATGTAGAGAGCCTTAGCCACCAGGAAATGCTTAGCGTCTCTTCTTTGGGAATTCTTTTAGACTTTTCCCTCAACCCCCCAACTGACCCCAGTACCATAGTTTGAATTGGCTTAGATGAAAGGAACTTACATGTAAGCTCCAAATTAATCACCTTGAAGCACAGTGATATGACTGTGACATTACATCTGACAGCAAGGCAGGTTCCAAGAGTCATGAACTCAGAATTAGGAGACTCTATCCTAGCCCCAAGTCTGTTCCTAACAGCTGTGTGGCCTGGGTCATCTTGACATCTCCGAGTTTTGGTTCTTGTCTTATTCATGGAGATGATCTAACTCAGGATCTACGGCAGTGGTCCTCAATATAAAATCATGCTTCCTTCCACCCTGCACCCACTGCAAGAGGAGCCCACCATAATGTCAGGGTATTTAGGGGATAAGGTGGGAGAAGGCCAGAGGGTCACAAGCAGGAAGAAATATACAGTTTGAATAAGAATATTTTGAAATTGCCATGGTGTCAACTTTGTTGTTGTAACAAATATTTAATGCACTTTGAAATTACAAATGACATTAAAGTAAGTTTATCAAATTTTATCTTATCAAAAAGAAGCTTCAGTTTTGTTTTTCTTGTTGTTGTTGTTTTTAAAAAAGAGAAACACCTATTCTAGTATAATATCTGATCCATGGCAGGCATTCAATGAATCAAGCTGCTACATTTACATCTATAAAGTCATAATGATCTGCCCTGTTCTCAAAGGCAAGTTGGACTTTTCCAGAAAGAGTGTTCCTAGGGCACCCGTGTTTTGCACTTTGAAATTCCAAGCCCAGAGAACATCACTGAGGTATCTTGCCGTAAATTCAGGGTTGAATTCAGCCACATTCAGTTCCTTATGGCTGCACTCCTTGGTGATGCTCCCGAAAGACAGGGAGAGAATTTTCTGGTTCACACCCTACATACTCCACTCCAAGAAAGAACAGCCTTTATCTATGCCCTCCTTTTGAAAGCAATCCAGAAAATTGAAATTGATTTCATAGCTAACCCGAGTAAGCCAGAGGGAAAAGCAGTGGCAACTGTGATCAGAGCAACAAGAGAAAAAGAAACCCTTTTAGAAAAGGAGAAAAGGAACAAAAGAAAGGAGAGAGAGCATGGGATGGGGGTCCATGAGTGGAGGGCAGCTTTATCCACTCAGTGGTGTTGGCAGTGCCTAAGGCCCACAAACTTTTCATGGGCTCAAAATCATATTTTAAAACTGAAAATAGGCATTGCTTCCAAAAGATGATAAAAAAAATTATAAGACCAAAACTAGCAGGTATACAATTAAATGTACTAAAATGTGACATGATCTTTTAATTAAATTTAGTATTCACAAGAATTTTATTACTTTGGGGGAAAATTGTTAGATTCCATCTTTTCAAAAGAACTGCTGAGAGTTCTTATCGATTGCCAAAAATCAGAGCTAATGATAAATGAAATGAATCACTCTTAGGAAGGTAACTTCAAAAGCAAAATCATTATAATCTCTTCCAAATATTACTGTGAAAATTATAAGTAATAAAGAACTGTGGACATATTTTAATAGATTTGGTATAATGTATACTACAGCCTTCACGAGTCAGAACTGAAAGATTTTTTAAATGACCCTGTTTAGGGGGCTGCCGGGAAGGTCCAATGGGAATCTGGAAATGATGCAGAGCTTCACAGCCCAAGTGCGAAAACACACTTGAAGGTGTATCTTTCTTTGGTCATTTCCCAGTTCTTTTTACTTTACAAATTTGTCTCATTATTTTATACCCTGGGGGGAAAATAATGTATTTGAAAATCATTCTTAAAATCACTTTCTAAGCAAATCATCAAACATGTTCATTTTCTAAGCTTTTAGTTATTCTGATGGCTTTCCACAAAACTATCATCTTTTAGAAGACGAGAAGCTACACAGGAATTTATTGGTTCAGGCAACTGCATTCATAAGTTTTATGCCTTAAGTAAATTCTATGGCAGCAAAATCATACTAGATAAATAAATTTTACAGGAAAACATGAACTAAGACATTCCCAGACAACTATAAGCTCTCAAGCAATATTTTTTAAAATGCAAATGATACTAACTAGCATATATTTAAACATTCTTGAATAGACATGTTCATGTGCTTTGAAAATCAATACTAAAAAAAAATATGTTCCAGTTCACATAATTGTTTTTATCTTTATGCAAGTGCACTGTAGTTAAAAAAATGAAAGCAAGAATCTTTGCTCCTCATCTAATCTGAAGTCTGAATCTCATTGGCAAATAAATATTTTTTAGGCTGAATCAGATGGCAGATGAATAAAAATGTGCATTGTACCAAAACTGTGATTTTCCTTTCTCCAAGAATTACTTTCCATAGCAACTTCAAAACAGCAACAAAATCTAATGTAAATCCAAACAAACTACCTACTGGTATCCAATTATTTGCATCCCAATTAAATAACGAAAGAAAAACAAATTTCATGACAGCAAAAGAAGAAGATATCGGCTCTGAATCCATTCAGGGTGCTATTGTCTGGACATAGCGATAAAAGAAAATTCTTTCCAAATCATTAAAGGACTTGGCTTTAGAAATCGATGTTCCATTTCTTTAAAAATATACCGTATTCTTTACATTTCTTACATCAGTATTTTAGTTTGATATGCAAATATTTAATGAGTTTATAATTTTTCAAGTTAACATGAATTAACAAGTACTCAAAGATTTTTAAATCCCAAACTTCAGATTTGAGGATCTACAAATGTGCATCAGCCTGAAGTCTATTTGATTGCTTTATGGTGTATTTTAATCTGAGAACCTTTTTACTCCTTCCTTCCTATAGTCAACATACTGTGTGTGTCAAAACAAAAGAATAGAAATTTTCCCACTAAAGGTTTTTAAACGTCTAAAAGAGCAAGAAAAAGAATTTCAAAATAAAGCATAAACATGAGGCATAGAACATATTTGATCAAACATGAAGTTATAATGATAACATTTCATGGACCTAAGTTTTTATACACGATTGATAAGCCAGGTGCCTTAAATGTTTGATAAAAATATCATCTAATCTTAAGATAAGTTTGACATGAAAGAAAAAGTAGTCATAGTTCATGGCACCTTATTGTAAAAACAACACACCTACATTTTCTAAATTAATATACACGTAGTGGGGAAGAAAACATGAACACCCGCTTTTGAACATGCTTAATTTTCATTCTTATCATATAAGTTAAATGTGACGCTATAAATACAGTTATTCCTCTACAGAAGTATTTTCAAATCTTTCCCTTTCTTTTAAGAACATGGTTTCAAATCTGGATAAATCCCTAATCAGATGAGGATCTAGCTATGCCATTAAAACAAAATTCAATTCTATTCTCAAAAATTAGTATATTCCAACCCATCGTGCCTTAGCGAAGAGACCTGGAAATACAGAATCTAGAGTTCTACATTACTCCCCAAATGCTATGTATCTGGCCTAGGATGGAACGTGGAGTGTTCTAGTGGTGCCCGACCCCCGACACAGTGGCACGTCGTTCTGAGCAGCCACCGCCCCTGCCACACTTAGAGGCAGCCTCAGACAAGCTCTCAGGTGGACAGGCTGAGACCAGAGTCTCCATATGGAGAAGAGCCGTGATCAGTTCACTAATTCCCTCTCCCTCTCTGTTATTCGACGTGTACGGCCAGACTTTAAGTTGTGCACGTCAGAAATATTTACCTTACTGTCTTCATAGAGGAAGTTAGCAGCTGGTTGGATGAGACTGAAAGAGTTCCTTGCATTACTCTGAAATATAAAGGCTCTGACTCAGACACTCCCTACCTCCTTTCCCAGCTTGTGATGACCGTGGTAATTCTGAATAATGTCATTAAAGTGAAATTATGGTCAGGCCATTTACAGAGCAAATTAAATGCAGTTTGCAGCGTATTAGTTACAGATCCAATTCGAGGGAGTCTGGGGAACCTGCCTGTGAGCTCACCTTCCTGGAGCAGTAGGGTCTGACAGGACGCAGTGCTTCTGATTTTACCTCACACATGACTCCTACGAGTGTCTGCCCATCCCGCCCTATTTTAATTGCTCCTTTTAAAGCTGAAAATGAGTCTCCTGGTCGTTTGATGCTCTCTGAGGTGACTATCCTATCAGACAGTTTGGCGTGTTTGAGCAGAGAGAGCCCCTGGGGAGAACTCAGTCCCTGGCAGGAGAGGAATGCATTCGTGGTAGGACTGACAACTCAACAAACAACAAAAATGAGAGCACAATCATTATTAACTCCGGAGAAAGCAAAAATTTTACAATGCAATGTTTATCATAACAGACCACAGAGCTCAGCTTTGGATAACAGTCTCTTAGTTATAATGATTTAAATATTGAACATTGAGCTAAATGAAATGATGCTATATGTCTGCATGGAGGTGAGGGAGAGATTGTGTAGGGATGGGTCAGGAAGAGATTATCTAGGAGATACATGATCCTTCCAGGGAGGAGTCAATAAACAGTCTCTAAAAGTGAAAAGCAAGGACAAGCAATATTAGCAGGTTGTTTGAGACGTTTGGAGGAAGACACAAGAAGTAGCATCAAAAGTGGCTGTTCCTTTAAAGTGGGAAGCTGAACGGGAGAGAAAGGGGAGGTGGAGACAGCAGCTTCACTTAGAAGCTTGTGGTCTCATTTCGTGCTCTCACCCCTTAGGTCATATGTAACCTTGGAATAAATAAATAAACGACCAAATCTGGGTTTTAGCTCAGATTGGCAACTCTATTGGCTGTGTGACCTAAAGCAAGTAATTAAATTCCTCTGAGTCTCTGCTTTAAAATCAAAGTTCAGGTCAATTGTGTATAATCAATTCTATATAATCACCTAGGACTGTTTGGGGTTGAACAGGCTCTCAATAATTTTAACTCCCCCTTTCTTGCTCCCCTCCAGGTCTACTTTGCTCTTGTTACAATGTAACATATGATTACCATACAGCATAAACTGGGTCTCTTTGGCCGTTTTTACTTAACACCTTCCTATCAGGAATCCGGGGTTGCACCACCCCTGTCCCTCTGAGGTGCTAACTCCATCCCTCTGAGGCAAATAATGCAATAGCTTCTTCATAAGAACTTTAATCACAAGAGGAGCCAGGGGGCTTTTAGGAATAATGAGCTGTAGGATTGATTGGAAGCTGAGAACCAAAAGTCGGGAAAGAGCAGACTAAAGCAGGACATGTAGATTTGTGACCGAAAACCTGGAATGACCAGCTTGTCTCAGTTTGCCTTGGACTTTGCTGGTTTTATTACCAAAAGTCCCGCATCCCAGGAAGCCCTACAGTCCTGGTGGGACATCTCTCAGACACAGGGGTACCATTTCTACCTTCAGCCACAGTTCCCAGAGCTTCCCCCAAGAACACTGCTTAACTAGTACACCCCAAACTCTGCCATGTCTGGACACAGTTGTTCAGTTCTCACTGTCTTAAGACACAA
>PVKH010033231.1:0-12040 GCA_004027955.1 Chaetophractus vellerosus | reverse complement strand
TGTTTTCATTTAGGTCTTTGATTTTATCTCTTTCTTCTTTTGTAATGTAGGCATTTTGTCTAAACTTTCCCTCTCAGCATTGCCTTCACTGCATCCCATGTTTTGCTTTATGTTTTGTTTTATATTATTTTTTATCCCATAAGTTTTGATCATTTTTGTTCTCATTTTCATTCATTTTGAGTACTTTACTAAGTTTTACCTCAGTTTCTTCTTTGACTCACTGATTATTTAAGAATGTGTTGTTTAGCCTCCATATATTTTTGAATTTCCCCCTTTTCCACCTATTATTGTTTTACAGCTTCATTCCATTATGATCAGAGAAGGTACTTTGTATAATTTCAATCTTCTCATGTTATTGAGATCTGTTTTGTGACCCAACATGTGTTCTACCCTGAAGAACAATCCATAAGCACTTGAGAACAATGTATATTTTGCTGATTTGGGATAAAATGTTCTGTGTATGTCTGTTAGGTCTAGCTCATTTATCATATTGTTCACGTTCTCTGTTTCCTCACTGATTTTCTGTTAATTGTTCTAACTATTGATGTGAGTGGTATATTGAAGTCTCCAAGTATTAATGTAGAGAAACCTATTTCTCCCTTTAGTTTTGCCAGAGTTTGCCTCATGTGTTTTGGAGCACCTGGTTAGGTGAATAGATATTTATGATTGTTATTTCTTCATGGTGTACTGCCCCTTTTATTAATATATAATGGACTTCTGCATCTCTTACAACCTTCTTGCATTTAAAATCTGTTTGGTCCATTATTAGTGTAGCTACCCCTGCTCTTTACTGATTAATGTTTGTGTGAAATATCTTTTTGCATTCTTTCACTTTCAGCCTATTTGCACCCCTTAGTCTAAGGTGAGTATCTTGTAGACAACACATGAATACCTTGTTTTTCACCCAGTCTGTCACCCTGTGTCATTTGATTGGAGATTTTAATCCATTAACATTCAATGTTATTGCTGTATCCAGATTTATCCTGCTTGGAATATCCTGTGCCTCCTGGAAATGTATATTCATGTTTCATGTGAATTGTGACATTTTTGACCATTAATCCACAAATATCTTTCTGCCTCTTTTCCTTTTACTTCTCCTGGAAATCCTTAGGACATATATGTTGGTCTTCTTCATGCTATCATTCAATCCCCTGAGCCCCTGCTTCATTTTTCCCATTGTTTTCTCGAACAGTTCTTCTCTCTCTCTTTACAATTTCAGGTATTCTTTCATCTAATTTGTCAATTATTCCTTCTGCCATTTAAAATCTGTTGTTGTATGCCTGAAATGTATTTTTTTTGGCAGGTTGATGAAATGATTTATTCAGAGATTGAGGCTAGCTCTTAACATGGGCATTTCTTTGAAAGGGAAAAACATTCTATGACTTCAAAATTCCTGCTGACCTTTGAGCTATCTTTTTTGTTGTTAAGGATTATCTTTTCAAAAATTTTTAAAAGAAACTTTAGATTACATAAATGCTATGTAAAAAATAGGGGGGGGGGCGGCTGTAGCCCAATGGGTAGGGCTCTGGTCTATCACATGGGAGGCCCCAGGTTTGGTTCCTGGGGCCTCTTCAAGGCGGCAGTCCACCTTGAGAAGACAAGCCACCATGGGCAGGACAAGCCCCCATGAGCAGGGCAAGCCCCCATGAGCAGCACACACATGGTGTGCTGACTTGGCAGGTCACCACAGTGGGGGGAGACAAGCAGACACAGAAGAACACAAAAATGAACATGGCAAGAACAAGCAGAAAGGGGGGGATATATAATAAATAAACAATAAAAAATAAATCTTAAAAAATATATATAGGTGATTCCCAAATGACCCACTTCTTCCCCCTCCCACACTTTCCCATTAACAACATCTTTCATTAATGTGGCACATTTGTTATAGTTGATGAACACATATTGAAGCATTGCTACTAACCATGGACTATAGGTTACATTGTAGTTTACACTGTATCCTGCATGTTTTGTAGGTTATGACAAAATATATAGTCACCTGTATCCAGCATTGCAATGTCCTGCAGGACAATTACAATATCCCCCAAATTGCCCCATTTTAAAAATATTCTTCCTTTTCCTTCCCCTCAGAACCTCTCATGGCCACTGCCTTTATCTCAATGATAAAAGTTCTTCCATTGCTAGAATAATAAAACAATTATAATAGAATAATAATAAGTATACTTTAGTCCATTGTTCATTCCCTAATCTTGAGGATTTGGGGATGGTGATGCCCACTCTGTTTCTAATTGAGAGGGGGCTTAGATCCAATGGGGCAGATGGATGGAACTGTCTTGCATGCAGTTGTATACACTCTCTGTTCCTTGGGATGGGTGTTGTCCATCATCATCATCTTATTAGTTGTCCTGGGTGAGTCCAATGAACTGGAGAGTAGATGTTGCAACTCTGCTGAGATTCAGGGTCCAACTAGCACAGGAATGGACAGAAGATTTAAGTCTCTGGGACATATATTTAGCAAGTATAGTGCTAATTATAGGTTCACATAAAAGGGACAGAAGAGTCATGTGTAGGGAAAATATAAATGAGTCCATCTCTGTTACACTTTGCTTTCTCTTGTGTTACTCTCCTGTTACATCATCATCTTGCTGCATGGCTCAGCAGGGCCTGATGTCGCATCCATGTGTGGGGCCGGATGGCACATCTATGCACTGGACCTGGTGGTGCATCCAATCGGTGGGCCTGATGGCACACCCACGCATGGGGACTGGGAGGCTCACTCACTTGTGGGACCTGATGGCACACCCATGCATGGGGCCTCATGGTCTGCATACCTTCTGTATTATTCTTTATTTAAATTTTTACCGAGAGGTCCCAGGGACCAATCGCAGGTCCCACCATTTGGGTGTCAGACGCCCAACCATTTGAGCCACATCTGCCCCCCTGCTCTATCACTTAAGGCTGACCAAAGACACCTAGAGTTACAGTCATTTCCTATACAGGACGGTCATATAATAAAGCAAGCTTGGTTTATCACTAGCATTCTAAAAACCAGATCTAGGGAGAAAAACTAGGTCTGGGGACACATGCATGCTTTCTAATATAGTGAATATTTAACCTACCCTGATTATCACAAAGTTAGGACAGTGAGAATATTTGCATAACTTGACCATTTTTTAAATAGGTTGTTTGTCTTTTATTTTTGAGGTGCAAAAGGTTTTAATTTTGAGGAGGTCCAATTTATCTATTTTTTCTTTCATTGCTCATTCTTTGGGTGTAAAGTTTATGAAACCATTTTCTAAGACAAGATCCTGTAGGTGCTTCCCTACCTTATCTTCCAAGATCTTTACAGTCTTGGCTCTTACATTTATATCTTTGATCTATCTTGATTTACTTTTTGTATAAGGTATGAGATGGTGTTCCTCTCTCATTTTTTTGCATATGGATATCCAGTTCTCCATGCACCATTTGTTTAAGAGGCCATTCTTTCCCATTTGAAAGGGTTTGGTGGCCTTGTTGAAAATCAGATGACTGAGGACCTATATCAGAACTCTCAATTCGGTTCCACTGGTCAATGAGTCTATCATTGTGCCAATACCATACAGTTTTGATCATGGTATCTTTGTAGTATGTTTTAAAGTCAGGTAATGTGATTCCTCCAATTTCATTTTTCTTTTTCAATATGTCTTTGGCTATTTGGGACCTCTTGTTCTTCCAAATAAATTTCATATTTTGCTTTTCCAATTCAGTAAAAAAATGCTGTGGTAATTTTTATTGGGTTTGCATTAAATCTGTAAAGCATTTTGGTTAGGATAGACACCTTAATGATGTTTATTCTTCCTATCTATGAACAGGGAATATTCTTCCATTTATTTAGGCCTTCTTTGATTTCCATTAATAGTGTTGTTCATCTTTCTACTTATAAGTCATTTACATTTTTAGTTAAATTTATTCCCATGTATTTGATTGTTTTAGTTGCTATTGTGAATGGAAATTTTTTCTTGATTTCCTCCTCAGAATGCCCATTATAGGTGTACAGAAATGCTGCTGTTTTTTCATGTTAATCTTATAACCTGACACTTTACTGAACTCATTATAAGCTCTAGAAGCTTTTTGGCAAATTTCTCAGGGTTTTTGAGTTCTAGGATCATGTCATCTGCAAATAATGAAATTTTTATTTCTTCCTTTCCAATTTGGATGTCTTTTATATCTTTTTCTTAGCCAAGTGCTCAAGCTAGTACTTCTAACACAATGTTAAATAAGAGTGGTGACCGTGGGCATCCTTGTCTTGTTTCAGATCTTAGAGCGAAACCTTTTAGGATTTCACCATTGAATATGCTGTGGGTTTTTTTCGTATATACCCTTTACCATGTTGTCGAAGTTTCCTTCTATTCCTATCTTTTGCAGTGTTTTTATCAGGAAAGGATGCTGT
This sequence comes from Chaetophractus vellerosus, assembly GCA_004027955.1. Taxonomy (NCBI): domain Eukaryota; kingdom Metazoa; phylum Chordata; class Mammalia; order Cingulata; family Chlamyphoridae; genus Chaetophractus; species Chaetophractus vellerosus. Next base: position 7,650 of record PVKH010033231.1, on the reverse strand, counting down.
ATTTTGTTGAATGCTTTTTCTATATCTATAGAGATGATCACGTGATTTTTTCTTTCAATCTGTTTATGTCATGTATTACATTGATTGATTTTCTTATGTTGAACCATCTTTGCATATCGTGCATATCATGGTGTATAATGCTTTTGATATGTTGTTGAATGCAATTAGCAAGTATTTTGTTGAGGATTTTAGCATCTAGGTTCATTAGAGAAATTGGTAATTTTCCTTTCTTGTGGTATCTTTGTTTGGCTTTGGTATTAGGGTAATGTTGGCATCATAGAATGAGTTAGGCAATGTTCCTCCTATTTCAAATTTTTTGGAAGAGCTTAAGCAGAATTGGTGTTAGTTCTTCCCAGAATGTTTGGTAGAATTCTGCTGTGAAGCCATCTGGTCCTGGGCTTTTCTTAGTTGGGAGGTTTTTCATGACTGAATCTAGCTCTTTACTTGTAATTAGACTGTTGTGTTCATCAATTTGTTCTTTCATCAGCGTAGGCTGCTTGTGACTTTCTAGAAATTTGTCCATTTCATCTAAATTACTGTTCTTGTAAGCATATAATTTTTCAAAGTATCCTTTTATGATATTCTTTATTTTAGTGTGGTCAGTACTGATATCCCCTTCTTCATCCCTTATTTTGTGTATTTGCTTCTGCTCTCCCCTTTTCTTTGTTAGTCTGGGTAAGGATTTTTCAATTTTATTGATTTTTTCAGGGGAGCTGAGGCAGTTACTCAGCATGGAGCTATAAATTGCTGGCTCCGCCCCTTCCTGACCCTAGCTTCTGGGTCTCGTGGTTAGGTAAATTAGCCGTGCACCACAGATTCTCCTCTCCCCTTAGCCAGCACCACTTCCAGCATTCTAACTCACTCCCAAAAACTGCTAGGGAGTCCTGACAACCAAACCCACAGAAAGGAAACCCCTCTCCACTCTTTGCCAGAACCTTTCCACTATCGGAGCTTATTCCCCCTCACCTGATTACTGGCAGGACTCAGGCCCTCCCAGCCCCCTGGCCAGAGAATAGGGTTTAGCTGCCTTTGTTTCCAGTGGGGAAATAGACAACTCACGATTTTATATTGAGCAGTCCACCTCACCGTCTAGCTCTCTCCAGAATGATGTACCCAAGACTTTCATTCCTCAGGTACCCAGAACTAAGACCACCTGGGCAGGCTCCCGTCCCCCATCAGTCATCTTCTGCAGTAGAGTTGGTGACTGCCCACCTAAACCGATGCATCTTGCCTACCTCCCCTGTTTCTATTTGATAACCACGAATGCTACCATGGAGCCTGGGACATAGGCCTGGGTTGAGGCATGCACTGTGCATGCTCAGTGTGGCACCCTCCCACACCGCAGGCCAGATAATCCACTCCTCACTGCACTCCTGGATCCCCACACTGTGTCTCAACCCAAACACTGGCACGAGGTCAGGGTGGCTCACATTGCTGTTTCTTTCTTCTGTCTGTTCAAATCTGCTGTCATGTACTTTCAGGATATTTTTCATTTCTTGCTTTGTGCCATTCATCACCACCATATCTGTTGTCATTTTATTTATGTTTACAATTTCTTTGGTATGCACTCCTAGTGTCTTCTTAATATCCTTAATCTTTTCCTTCACTTCATTAAGTTGATTCGTGATATTTGTTTGGACATCTTTGATAAGCTGTTCCTTTTTCTACTTCTCCTATATATTTTTTAGTTTGTACATTAGACTGGCCCATGTCTTCCTGCTTCTTAGTATGGCTTGTAATTTTTTATTGTTGTCTAGACAACTGTTTATCTTATGGGTTTATTCAGTTGGTTTGCTTCTTTTTCTACTCTAGGATTTTAATTTGTTGTTGTGTTTGAGTGTTGTAAGGTTTCTCTCTGACACTTCAGTCCTCTTAAACTATTTCCTTGCTGTAGGCTATGTTGCTTCAAAAAGAAATTAGGACCAGAGAAAAAGAAAGTGATAAGAAGAGAAAAAGAATGATAGTAATATTAATAATAAAAGGTAGAAGATGAGTCATACAAGACCTAAGAAAATAAATAATTAATATGGGTAAAAAGTCATAAAAAGTACTGAGAAATAAGTTTTAAAAATACAATAAAATATGAAACAAGAAATAAAATAGAGAAAAATGTATAGGATGAATTAAAGGGCTGGAATTTTGAGAAGAGAGGAAAAGGAATAAGAACATATAAAAGGTAATAAAGAAAAAGTAAAATAAGGAAAGCAAACAGAGGAAAAAAGCAAGAAAGAGAAATAAAAATAAAAAAAGTTGAAGACCAAACAAAAAGAGATGAAATAAATGACAAACAGCAGAAAACAATAGATGAAACAATGAAGGAAAAGAAATAATATAGGTAGGAAAAAAATGGTAAACAAAAAAGAGGGAGAACAAAGAAGGGGGAAACACAACAAACAAGAAACAAAACAGCAGCATCAATGACAACAACAAAAAAAACAACCAAGGAAAAATAGCCTTCCCATTAGGCCCCTTAGGTTAATTGGTCTCAGCCAACTAGTCCAACTCAACCCTCCCAACCTACTCCCCCTGAGAACACAGCACTGCCAAACCTATTCACATCACTGCACCACTCTCATGCCTATTCATTGCCCAACAACAGCCTTCACCTTGTAGGTTTTGTACATATGGCAATGGCTCACCAGCCTCTATCCCTTTCTGTCTCCTATTAACCTATCTTCTAGACTCTAGCTCTGTGAGTGTGCTCAATTTGCTTAATTCATATCAGTGAAGTAATGTAATATTTGTCCTTCAGTGCCTTGCTTTCTTCACTCAATGTAATGTCTTCAAGATTTCATGTTATCTCTTGTGTTAATACTGCATTCCTTCTTACAGCAGAGTACTATTCCATTGTATGTATATACCACAGCTTGCTTATACATTCATCTGCTAATGGATATTTGGATTGCGTCCAAATTTTGGCAATAGTGAACAATGCCACTATAAACATTGGTGTGCATATATCTGTTATTGTCTCTGATTTCAGTTTTTCTTGGTTTATACCCAACAGTGAGATGGCTGGGTCATATGGCAGTTTTATAGTTAGCTTCCTGAGGAACTGCCAAACTGTCCTCCACAATGGCTGCACCATTCTACATTCCTACCAGCAGTGGTTTAGTGTTCCCTTTTGTAGCACTTTGGCAGTTTGATGTAATTATGAATTCCAAAAACAGATATTGGATAATGCTTGTAAACATTTCTGCTAATCTGGGCATGATTAAGTTATGATTAGGGCATTAAATGGGCCACATCAGTTGGGCATTGAGCTCCACCCCTTGTTGGGGCAGGAACCAAATATAAAAGGCAAGGCAAAAAACAGAGTTGAAGCTGTTCTGATGTTGGAGTTTTGATGCTGCAGCCCCGGGAGGCAAGCAGATGGAGGAGCTTGGACATGAGGAATGAGAGAAGGCCCCAGGATAGAGATGAGCCATTCACCTGAGAGTTCACAGCTGGCCTCATGGAGAAAGACAGAGCCTAGAGAGCCTCATAGTCCACAGCTAACCTTGTGGAGAAAACAGCAGAGCAAAGCCTGGAGAGAAATGGATCCCTGGGAAGATAGGAACCTGAGAAACCTGAGCCCTGGCAAATGTTGACAGCTGCCTTGCTCCAACACATAGCAAAAGACATTGATGAGGGATGAAACTTATGCTTTATGGCCTGGTAACTGTAAGCTTCTACCCCAAATAAATGTCCTTCATAAAAACAAACCAATTTCTGGTATTTTGCATCAGCACCCCTTTGGCTAATATAGCTTTCTGCTTCATCCTTTCCAACATTTGCAGTCCTATGTTTTTTTTTTTTTCCCTTTCTTTTTTTGAGGTACCAGGTATTGGGGATTGAGCCCAGGACTACATATGTGGGAAGCTGGTACTCAACCACTGAGCCACATTGGCTTCACTGAGTTGTTTTTTTCATTTGTTTGGCTTGTTGTTTGTTTTTGTTTCTTCAGGAGACACTGGGAACTGAATCCAGGACCTCCATGTGGGAGGTGGGAACACAACCACTTGAGTCATATCTTCTCTCTTCTGTTTTTTTAAATAGCAGCCAGTCTAATGGGTGTAAGATGATAACTCATTGTAGTTTTGATTTGCATTTCCCTAATCGCTAGTGATGCTGAGAATTTTTCATGTGCTTTTTAGCCTTTTGTATTTCATTTTTGGAGAAGTGTCTATTCAAATCTCTTGTCCAATTTTTAAATGAATTCTTTGCCTTTTTATTTTTGAGGGGTAGGATTTCTTTATATATGTTGATTATTAGGCCCCTATCTGATAGATGGTTACCAAACACTTTCTCCCATGGAGTAGGCTGCCTTTTCACTTTCTTGACAAACTCCTTTGAAGCACAAGTTTTTCTTTTGGGCAAAGGTCCACTTATTTTTTTTTATTTCATATTTTTTATCATTTATTGAATCTTTCATTCCCATAAGTTCTGTTTTTTTCCTATCCTAACTAGGAGTTTTGAATGAATTTCATTATTAGTTGCTTCAAATTCTGCATCTCCTCTGGCATTTTGACATTTTCCTTTGCTTGGGCCATATATTCCTGTTTCTTATTATTTAAAAAAAATAAATTTAAAATTTTAAAGTTATGGATGGTGAGTTTACTTTGATGATCAGCTTCTCTTTCTTGCCTAGGGATTTAGTGTTGAGTGGCTTCTTTTTATGACCCTTCTGTGATTATTGGTTTCACTTGTTCTAGGCCTTAGAATATCCCCTGTTTATACTCAAAATAGGACCAAGGACCCACTATCGGGTGCAGACCAATTTCCAAGGACCTTGGGGTGGAGGGCAGTAAAGGCACTCCAAAGCCTCTTTCATATATTTATCTCCTCTCTGGACTGCTCTTTTCTGGACTCCCATTGGGTAGTGCTCTTCAGCAATCCTCTCTGGTGAACCCTAGAGGAAAGTGTTCACTGACACCCTGCCTTGGTGGGAGATGTAGAGGCAATATCCTGGAGTGTTCCCCTTCATTGCATATATTGAAACCCATGCCTCACTGTTCAAACTTGCTGATCAGAAGCTCCTCATCAGCCACACCCTCCCTTTTCTCAGGGAGGAAAGAAATTTCAACTCCTTTGTGTCTGGAGCTACCAGTCCTTGTCACTCTGTTCTGATTTCTTCTGTATGTTTCCACAGTGTTGTCTGTTTTTTAATAATATTTTTTTAACTTTTAAAAGATATTTAGAATACATAAACATCACACAAAAACTATAGGGATTCTCATATGCCCCATTCCACACACCTCCCACACCATCCCACATAAACATCCTTCATTAGTGTGGCACATTCATTGTAATTGATAAACGCATCCTGCAGTTTTACCATTAAGCATGAACCATAGTTCACATTGTAGTCTACACTCTCTCCCACACAGTTATGCATGTTATGTGATGATAGAAAATGGCCTATATCTATCATTGGTGTGTCTTTCAGGACAATTCCCAAGTCAAAAAAAAGTCCCCATGTTATAACTATTTTTCCATTTTCCTGTCCCCAGAGTCTCCAGTGCCCACTGGCTCCACATCAATGTTGTAATTTCTTCCATTGCTAGACTCACAATATGTCTACAGTAGAATACCAGTAAGTCCACTCTAGTCCATAGTTCTTTCCCCAGTCCTAATTATTCTGGGATGGTTATGTCCACTCGACCTCTAATTGAGAGGGGGCTTATGTCCCATGGGGAAGATGTATAGGACTGACTTGCTTGCAGTTGTAGATTCTCCCTGTTCCTTGCGATGGTCATTGTCCATCATCATGTCCTTATTAGTTGTCCTGGGTGAGTCCAATGAGTTGTAGAGTAGATGTTGCAATTCTGCTGAGGTTTTAGATCCAGCTGGCACATGGACAGCCCAAAGACTCATGTCTCTTGGACTTACACCTATAAACTCCAGCACCAAGTATAGGTTTAAATAGAAAGGACAAGTGAGTCATGTGTAGGGAAGTCATAATTGAGTCCAACTCTGTCACTCTGAGGAGCACCAACTCCAAAGTAGTGCCCACTGGCAAGGCACCAAACTCTGGAGCTATCAGCCCTGGCCTAGGACCTGGGTGCCTCAGGAGCCCCACTTTTTTGGGTAGTATCCAATTCCACTTTGGAAGTCTATGGGAACCTGCTGAGACGTGGGTAAGCATTACCTCTGGGATGACCTCCTGACTCACTTTAAATTCTCTTAGCCCCCAGTGTCTTCTTAATATCCTTTATTGCTTTCTTCACTTCATTGACTTGATTCATGATATTTGTTTGGACATTCTTGATTAGTTGTTCCACATTCTGGATCTCCTTCTGTTTTTTAGTTTGTTCATTATACTGGGCCATGTTTTCCTGTTTTTAAATATGGCTTGTAATTTTTTTGCTGGTATTTAGGCATCTGTTCATCTTGATGTTCTTATTCAGTTGGTTAGCTTCTCTTTCTACTCTAGAGTTTTATTTCATTTTGTGTTAAGGTTCCTCTTTGACACTTGGTTCCACTTATTCTATATCCTTTTAGTTGTCCTTGTTCCCCCTACCCCAAAATATTAAGACTGTAGAAAAGGAAAGAAAGAAGAGAAAAAGAATTATAATAATAAAGATAAAGGTGGAAATGGAATAATAACAGAACCAGGAGCAAAAAAATAATGAGTGCAAATTCATAAAAATTAAAAGGGAATAAGTTTGGAAAAAAAGTGGAATAGAAAAAAGAAACAGGAGAAAATAGAATAAAATACAAGTCTGGAAAGATGAGAAGAAAAGAAAGAAAATGAAACCCAAACAAGAGAAAGTGGTATGAATGAAAAGCAACAGAATAGGTAAAAATGAAAGAAAGAGAAGAAATAAAGCAACTAAAGAGAAAAAAAGAAGGAAAAGAAAAAAAAAAGAAGCAAGGGAACAAAGAAAGAATCAAAAATACCCCTGGAAAAGCAGTTTTCTCTCTCAGGTCACTAGCAAGTGTCCCAGGCTGTCTCATCAATCACCCTGCAGCCTGCCCTCCACAGGTAAGGTACCTGTGTGTAGGGAAAAAAATAAGGGATAAAAAAATATATATAAAATAACAAAGTAAGAAACCTAAAATTAAATCGTAGTCTTTAAGTTCCCTGTCTTGAGGCTGCTTGCTACTCCTGCTCCCCAGGGTGCCCCATAACCTGCTGGATCCCTCTGGATCCCTTCTCTTCATGGCTGGTTGGCCATCTTACAAGCCCTGGGCATCCTCTCCCCACTGTCTTTTGATCTATACCTCAGGCCAGTTAGACTTTTTATTTTTTTTAAATAGGAGGTACCAAGGGTTGAACCCAGGACCTTGTGTATGTGAGACAGGCATTCATCCACTGACCTACACCCACTCCACCATTTAGGTAGACTTCTGAAGGCTTGTCATTTGCCTCTCCCAGCCCACTTTTCCCTCAGACCAGTTGGACTTCAAAGGGTTTAATGGTTGCCTCTCCTGGTTGTTAGGTACCTGTCAGCCCACCCCTTCACTGACCAAATTCCTCTCTCTCCCAGGGCAGGTGGGAGTGACAGCCTTCCTGACAAGCTCTCACCCTTCCCTCTCCTTGGAAATGCTTCAGCTCTGGCTGGTGTCTCTCCATTTTTATCTCTCTGGTCTGCCCACCTTATTTCCCCTCACCTCTACACCTTTCTCCCTCTGAGTTGGTTGTGTGCTAGTCCCCACAGCCTCCCA